>JAHSUH010001739.1:0-13955 GCA_025388415.1 Cynanchum wilfordii
TATGCATAAAGATAATTGATGAGGCAACTATGAGTACTTTCATTTTTTACCTACTATGTTCTTGAAGGATAGACTCATTGAATAATAAACTGAATGATTTTTACAGAAACTATGTTTAGTAGTTTGCTTGAGGACAAGCATGATTTAAGTGTAGGGGAATTTGATAAGTCATAAATTTTCGTAATTATTATATTTAATTCTCTTACATTTAGATTAGATATCAAGCTAATTTGTGGAATTTATGTTTGTTTTGATGATAGTGGTGGAAAGTCAAAGATTAAGCGGAATTTGGCTAAAAGACTTATTCTTAGTCATCAATTATTACGAAGATGTCTTTTAGAGGAAGAATTAAAATTTGAATGGATGACTATCAACAATTCCCAAGATATTTAAAGATATATTCAAATTATCTTATCTTTATTATTTTATTAGTTATTAGAGAGAGATAATTATCTCCTATTTTAATTAGGATTTTTATTTATTTATTATTATTCTATTAGGATTCCGATGAGAAATTAGTAAGAAGTTATTATTTTATTAGGATTCTAAGAAGTTAGGAAAAACTTTATAAATAGGCCTACTCTACATTCTTTTTCTTAACCAAGTTTTCAAGATTTAGAAAGAAGAAAGATGGAGACCGCGATGGCCGCCTAAGCTTCGATTCAGTCCGGGAATGATTCCAAGACAAGTTCGAGTTCATGATCTACACAAATTCCGGGTTCTAAGCTAATTTCCAATTTTGAATTCATTACTTTTAACAATTCAATATTTAGATCGCGTGATTGAATATTGATGAAGTTTTACTTAATTCTTTTGATGCTTTTTGATTGAATTAAGTTGGGTTTTTATTATTTATGATTGAATTTAATTTTGGACAGTTTTGTGGCTTCACGGATTGTCTTGATATTATCACGGGTTATAGGTTAAACTTGAATTTATTGATTAGGCGCTTGTCCTAGGATATACTTTTGTTGTTTAATCGAATTCTAACGGCCCGTTAGTAGGTGATCTGAATACTAAATAGGGCTTCCATTTAGTAGTCAATCAAGGAATTAGTTTTGAAATCTGGAAATTCATTAAGGAACGAGGAAGAACTTAAATTGAATCATTACCCTAGGACTGAAATATTTAAATCCGATACTTGCGTTTTTCTTATTAGTTAATTGTTTTCTACAATTTCTCAATCTAAACATCCATCTTTTATTGTTTTCTATTCTCTTATTAATTGATTACGATTAGGTTTCTTAGGGAAACGACTCGGTGAACACCCTAAACTGCTCATTGATTTAATTGAATTAATCTTGGCCGATTTGACGACAATCGTGTAATTCTAAAACCCTACCAAGATTTTGCTTATCATTGTCGTCCACAACTTTACAACTTATCATTGTCGTCCACAACTTTGCAGCTTACCATCGTCGTCCACAACTTTGCTGCTTACCATCGTCGTCCACAACTTCGCTGCTTACCATCGTCCAACAACTTTGCTCCTTACCATCGTCAACTTTGTTGCTTACCATCGTCGTCAACAATTTTGTCGACAACTTGAAAGACATGAATTTGATCAACAATTGATTGGAGGAGATCTCATCTGCTTGAAAAAGTACTTGTCAACTTCAATCAATTCCTAGACTTTTTCGCAATTAGACAACTTTGTAGATAGATTAATTTCATGCCCCTTATTGTTTATTAATCTTGTAAACATATATTGTTTAAAAGAATTGAAATTAATAAAATTTCTCTTTTTCCACAACTTTGTCTTGCAGTTTTTTTTTTTTACTCTGCTTCTTTTTTTTTTTTCAGCTTTTTGCTATGTTTTTTTGTGTTCTTTCTTTTAAATATCTACTTTTTTTCTGTAGTCTTTTTTTTTACTTCTTTTTTTTAGCAGTACTTTGCTGCATTTTTTTTCATTTTTTTATTTTAGTACTGCAATTTTTCTTTACCCTTGTGCATCTTTTTTTTCACTGCAATCATTTTTTTTTTGTTATGACTGAACTTAGAATTTATCAAATCATAAAACTTCTAAAATTTTGATCAGGAATTCTAAAAATTTTATGAATTTTACATCCCCGGCAACGGCGCCAAAAATCCGATGTGAATTTTGGTTACTATATTTTTAGCATAAATTATGATTGAGATTAATTCAAGCAAAACAAATAGGTTGTCACTTAAATAACCAAAATCTAAGGCAGAGTACCTATCGTATGCAGATAGTAACATGGAAGCATCAACGATTTTACATTTATAAAATATCGTATAGACCCAAAGACGTTGACAACAGTTATAAACAATTATTAGATATGACAAGAATTTATTAGCAAAAGTTAACCCTTGGATAAGATTCAATTCATGAGATTGTTGCTAGAATATAAATAGAATTGAAACAGATATGAATTAGGATTCTTATTCAGTTCGATGATTCAATTAGAATGACCATATTCGAAGATGTAGCTTTAAGCAGATCTAAGGCAATTGTGATTAATATTAACTTTACTACCGTACCCAAGTTATCTAATGTGATTACCTCAATATGGTTGTTGCAAGTAATCCTAAACCTTTGTAGATTAATTATTAAGTCGTGAATTTAATAAGTTAATCTTAAGATTTGCAATGATTATGAACTTGAGATTATTAGGCTGTCTAACTTCAGGTATGGTTGCCGCACGTTATTAGACCTAATCCGGCAATTCATTAAATCTCCTATGGTTGGGACTCATTAACAAACCGTCAATTAATTAATTATTCCAATTATATGCTCAACTAGATGCAAACCTATATGTCATGGCATAAATTGAATAAGAAACTAAGTTGAAAGCATAAAGCAATAATAATCACAAACAAGATCCTTCCCGGGAAATTAATAAAAGCTCTAATTGTATCATTAATAATAAAAGAATCCCATGAGACATAGTTAAAGTAAATAAAGAATGAAAAATAATAGACTTGAGAAGAGGGAAAAGAAAAGTTGGCCGTTTGGTTGTCACTACTTCGACGGCGGGACTTGACCCTCGATTCTTCTCGAACCCTACTAGCCTTCCTCCTTGTCTTGCTCACGAAATCTTCTAGAATCACACCTCTCAACTAAGCTATAGAGCTCTCCCTTATGGTTGAGGCTCAAACCCTAAGCTAAGAAGAAAAATATAATAACTAGAAAATATTTAACTACGAGGGTGATTTCGAGAATCCACCGGGAGTGGAGACTCGAAATCCCTCGAATTCTCTGAACTCTGCACTCTCTGGTGGATTGGTGGTGTGTTCCAAAGGCTTGGATGCTGTCTCTATTTATAGGAGTAGAAAAGGAGCTGAAAACAGTGAAAATTCGATGTGGGACACAAAAACAGCCCTCAACACGCCCAACAACACGGTCGGAACACGCCCGTGTCGCGTGTCTTCAACACGGCCGGCAACACAGGCTGAACACGCCCGTGCCAAGCCAACACGCCCATCAACACGGGCAAGAACACGCCCCGTGTTGATCATTTTTTCCAAAAATTGCACTTTTAGTCCCCGATTTCTTCATTTCTTCAATTTCAGTCCTGAAACTTCCAAAAGGCGAAAACAGAGCAAATTTTCGTAATTTCCGTTTAATTAAGTCTAATTAGACTTTAAATTAAACATATTTAAACATAATTACCCCTTAAAAACACGATATAAATCTGACACATCAGATTACCCCACACTTAACCCTTTGCTTGTCCTCAAGCAAATTACTTAAACACAGAATAATCTTCCAAACTTCATATATCATGAAATCAAAAAGTAAAACTTCCAAAAATTTACTCCTTAGAAAATCAATTCTATCAAAACTTTTCAATTATGCACAAAGAATATAATACTCTTGCTTGCCTCATAAACTATTCTTTGCAAAGATCAACTAGAAACAACTTGAAACTTATACTCATTCAACACATGTCAACTCATAGAATTTCCCTGAGGTGTAGTGTGTGATTTTGACTTCACTAATTTAATTAATAGGTTCTCCCCAAACAACAAGAAATAATAGCACATCAATCTTTTAGGGTTCACAACAACTCATCATAATCACTCTAGGAACCCAAGTCGAATGCCAAATAATCTAAACTTTTTTTTTCTTTTCTTGCACGAATGCAAATTATTATTTTTTTTTATTATTTTTTTTAATAAAATCTCTAAAAAGAATGTTGTTGCTTAACAATATCAACTTTAACTACCCTTGTAACGAGTCCCAATCCGGTGGCTCCCAGACCACAAAGACCTTAGGGCACTAGGCATTTAATTCCCTCCAGGAATGGTTCTCAAGTAGCAAAGGATACATGCAAACAGACTCTTATTACCAAAAATAAATCAACACAAAACGAATGGCATTCTTCTCAAATTCTTTCAAGCAACCACAATAGCTATCATGCATTCCCAAAGATATCATGCTATGACCTCAAGTGTCCGAAAATAATCTATCAATCAAACAGTTAATCAAATTTTTGTGCTCAAAATTCATTCAGGAATTTCCTATAAAAGGACTTGTATCAAACTTTTATAAAGATTTCTCATCATCTCCAAAAGACATAAGCAAGAACACGCCCGTGTTGATCATTTTTCCAAAAATTGCACTTTTAGTCCCCGATTTCTTCATTTCTTCAATTTCAGTCCTGAAACTTCCAAAGGCGAAAACAGAGCAAATTTGCGTAATTTCCATTTAATTAAGTCTAATTAGACTTTAAATTAAACATATTTAAACATAATTACCCCTTAATAACACGATATAAATCCGACACATCAGTAGGACCGACATAGGTCGCAGAAGTCAAAACACCAACACTTACCTCCGCAGCAACGTTGTTTGAATCAGCTTTGTTGACATCATTCTTGGACTCCATTTCGATGGTATTGAAGGAAAGAGATGAACAGTAGAGATTGTCTCACTGGGCGTGCCAAATTTGTAGACAATAAAATTTATTTTATTTCTTGTAAAATTTGAAATTACAAGAAATGTGACAATTGAATACAACAATTATATAATAATAAATTACAAGGGTCCAATCTCTATGGATCCGTTGATTCGATCGGTCGTGGATTCGAGGGGCATTTTGGGCTTGTCTCGATCCAATTGATTTGATTTCTTCCGAGGGGCGTTTTGAGCTGGATCTCGGAATGGATTCGATGTCGAGGACTTTTGGGCTTGATCTCGATCTATCGAACAATTTGATTTCTTCTTCCGATGGCTTTTGGACTTTGTCTCGGAATGGATTTGGGCTTTGAGAGGAAGGGCCGATTTCGACAGAGGTTCGGTATCCTTCGAATATCTCTCAACTTTCTCAGCTTTCTTGAGTGAGTGTTGTGTGTTTGTCAACTTTTCTTGAGGGAATTTGCCCTCTATTTATAGATAGAGTGAGTGATAATCAATGGTTATGATGTTGCCACCTGTCACTTATCTAAGAGGTAAAATCTTTTAATATCTTAATATATAAAATATATAAATATAAATATATATATTTAAAATATAAATAATATTTAATTATTTAAATATATAAATAATATTTATATATCTACACTTTCATTTAAAAATTAAGTAAAAATATATAAATAAAAAATTACATCATTTAAACTATAAAACAGTTATTGAATTAATTAAACAAGCATATAAAAAAAATTAAATTAAAAATTACAAATCGTATTGATAAAAAAAAAATGCATGTGACAAATGAATTCGAGAGGAAGTTCCATTACAAATCATTTGACTGAAAATTGATTATTGTTCCCTACAGTTCCAATTATGTATGGTGTATTTAACTCTTAATTTTTTTTTGGTTAGTCCGACTAATCCGGATTCGACCTAGGTTGCGCCTGTTGAGTCTAACTCTTACTCGGGGAAAAACCTCACCATGGCTTTTAAATGGCTCTCACATCGAGTGTCAAACTCTCAATCTCTTATAGTATTCATAATGCGTTTTCTCATTATGTCAAACCAAAGACTTGTATTTAACTCTTAATTTGATATTTACTCTCACACTTTTACCATTTTTTCTCATGAACAACTTTTTTTCTTTTGTACAAATAAAATAAAATGTTTAATGGCCTCTCTTCGTAGTCTGCTTTAGTTAATTCTATAAGCCATCGAATATTATAAATACTAAAATAATATTATAATAATTTTATAAAAAATTATTTTAAAATATATTTATAGACACTGAAATTTTATTTATATATTTAAATAAATAATGAAGATATTGAAAAAATTTTTGCTCTTGGATGAGTGACACATGACAAACTAATAGTCATTGATTGTCACTCTCTTCATCTATAAATAGAGACCAAGAGAAGCATTCAAGAGAGGTGGAAATAAGAGGTGGAAATAAGAGGTGGAAATCATAGGTAAAATCGGTGGTGAGAGAGAAGAAAAGAAACTCCGACGATTCCCTTCGGGGATCGTCGTCCATAGTTTCTGGCGCATCCTCCCTCCCTTCGAGATCAAGCCCAAGGCTCTCGAGAAGTCAAATCCATTCCGAGATCAAGTCCAAAGACCATCAGAGAAATCAAATACAGATGAATCGAGATCAAGCCCAAAGACCCTCGAAGTTCAAATCTATTCCGAGATCTAGCCCAAAACGCCCCTCGGAAGAAATCAAAATCCATTGGATCGAGACAAGCCCAAAATGCCCTCGGATCCACGACGAAAAGAATCGACGGAGAAATATAAAGATTCGAGCCCAACATCAAAATATATATTATCTTGTGAGATTTATATTTTTGATTATTTATTTTGCAAATAATAATAATCGAAAAGAAAAATTTTATTGTTCACAATATTAAAATTATCTAATTTTTTTATGAAAATTTTAAATAATTATATATTATTTTTATTTTAAAAAATGAGAAAAATTTTAGTATTAAACTATTCGTACATATTTAGATAATTTTAAACAATATTAATAACTATTTTAATTTTAAAAATATATAATTTTCACATTTCTTATAATTAAAGTTAATTAAATGTAAGATTATTCATAACAGAAAATAGTAAATGAGTTTATTTATTTTATCTATTAAAATTAAATATTAAAATACATGGATTACAAAAGTATAATGAATGAATGAATATTTTCATTAAAAAGTATATACCTTAATCCTGTATTTCTCAACTTAGGCTACACGATTCTACCTCGAGTGTTTTAAAATGTTCCACAAAATTAAATTACATAATATGCGATAAATAAATAAACAAATAGATAAATTTTGGCTGATAGTAGAGTGCTAAGACCGAGAAACTATGTAATTAAAGAAGAAGTTTCTTTCAAGGAAACGTCGCCATTTTTATGAAGACCTTGTCAGAAAATTTGATGCACACTGGTTTTGAATCAGAGGATCAAAGTCTTCTGGCCATTGGATGAAAGTTGGTATTATGGTGGGCTTGTGAATGTGAATGATTTATGATCCAGAAACGAAGTGTCATCATGTCACTCAAGTATAATGATAGGGTACTCAAAACATTCATGATTCAACTCATCTGGCCTGGCGTATACTAGTTCTCTAGGATGCTATGATGCTTGATGATCAAGGCCTGCTCAAATTGAAAATGTCATTACTGGATTCTATAAGATTCAACCGTGTGACATTTCTCTGCCTGTTTTGCCATTTCTGGATTATTCAATTCAGAAAAGATCAATTTTTTGTTATCATGGCTATTACTGTTGCCTCAGTATGGTGCCATCATGACAATTTGTCCGGGGGAGATTCTTTTTGTTGATAATACAATTGGATTGGGGTTTCTCTTCTTGTTTGAAGTCAGCTTGAAGCATGCTGTAGCCTTGTTTGTCCTCAACCTTCTGGTGAATTGAAGTTTTTTTGACATGCATGCAATTGCCATTAATTAAACTCGATTCGAATTAGGCTGTCCTGTATTCACCATCTTGGAAGGCTTTTTTACGTACAGCTTTCTCAAAACTGAGACATTCCTTTTTTATAATTAAATTTAAACTGGTAAACATTTCATTTAGGCTTAAGCAAGGTTGAGTTCAAATCTCTACTCATGTATGTAGTTATTAAAAATTTGAAACCAAAATTTTCTCTAACAAAGGCGCTCTCATAAGTGTCTTCCTCTAATTTTAGACCCATCTAAAATATTTTTTCAAAAACAAAACCAAAATTTCAACCATTTTCAAAGTAGATTTATGATTAAAAAACTAAAAAGATGTTTTAGAGCGGGCTTTGGCCCATTAATTATTTATACAGCATTCTCTACTACCGGAAGTGGCTTGAATATATTTCATTTTCTATTTGGTGGGTAAATTTTCCATTGGACAGTTCAGAGGTTGCCTTTTCCTTTGAGACAATCAATATGATTATTCCGAGTCCACTTTAGTTGTTAGGAGTTAAATTTAAACTTATTATTAACATTTTTTTTATATTTATTAATAAAATTTATTTTAATATTAAGAACATGTGTTTTATTATTATTATTATTTTTAATCTATTGTATATTGAGAAGACTTTTTTTTTTTTTTTTTTTATGGTGTGGTGTCCGGGTTGACCCGAATAATTTACACTTGGATCCGATAACATAATAGCTGGTTTGACAACACTAAGACCGAGAGTGAATGTCGAACTCCTAACCTTAAAGTTGAGAATGGGGTGCCGACCACTAGGCCAGCACTCACTTGACTATATTGAGAAGACTTTATTGATTTTTTAGTAGTAATTTTCTTGGCAAAAACAATTTTAAAAAATTATTGACAAAAATATGTCTAAAGATACACTTGTAGATATATAAATTTTATTTATATATTTAAATATATAATTAAATATTATTTATATATTTTAAATATATATTTATATTTATATTTTATATATTTTGATATTAAAAGATTCACCCCTTAGATGAGTGACACGTGACAACATCATAGTCACTGGTTATCACTCACTTCATCTATAAATAGAGGGCAAACTCCCTCAAGAAATGTTACACACACACTCACTCTCCTCACACACTCCAAAAGCTGAGAAGTTGAGAGATATTCGAAGGTTCCCGAACCTCTGTCAAAGTCGGCCCTTCCTCTCTGAATCCATTCCGAGACAAAGTCCTAAAGCCCATCGGAAGAAGAAATCAAATTGTTCGATAGATCGAGATCAAGCCCAAAAGCCCTCGAGATCGAATCCATTCCGAGATCCAGCCCAAAACGCCCATCGGAAGAAAACAAATTCATTGGATCGAGACAAGCCCAAAACGCCTCTCGGATCCACGACGGATAGAATCAACGGATCCATAGAGATTGGACCCGAAATCTCATTTATTGTATAATTGTTGTATTCAATTATCATATTTCTTGTAATTCTGATTTTACAGGAAATAAAAGAAATTTTAATTGTCTACAAATTTGGCACGCCCAGTGGGACCATCTCTACCGTTCATCTCTTTCCGTCAATACCATAGAAATGAAGTCCAAGAATGATGTCAACAAAGCTGATTCAAACGACGTTGCTGCGGAGGTAAGTGTTGGTGTTTTGACGTCTGCGACCTATGTCGGTCCTACCACGCGAAGCAAAGGAAAGAACCAACCGCGAGGCGTTGTAGGAGGAATGGTTCGAAAGAAGCTTGCGATGCTGGAGAACAAGTATGGTAAAAACAAGGTAGAATCGGAAGAGGAAGATTCCTCTGCGGATTCCATAGGTGCTGTCCAGAAAGATCAAACGAGCAGCGATGATGATCTCGAAGATACCTCTACAAACAACTTTGTCATGCCCGTTATGATGGCGGATGCATCAACCATAGAAGAGCAATTGGCGAACCTGACGAAGTTGGTGGAAGGCCTCGCGATGCAGACAACAAAACAAGATCGCATCATCAATCAATTGCTTGAATAACAAAGGTGAGTCCAGTCAAATTGCGCAAAGACGCATCGAAGAAGCAAACAAAGGTGTTGCCTTCAAGCAAGGGAAATGATCAAGTAATCATGAAACCATCAAAGTTGTTGAAAATCAATCAAAGTTCGTTGGCGGATCTGAAACTGTCAGACAAGAAAAGACCTTTCATGTTTCGTCAGACGGACTCATTCCTATTGATGAACTCAAGAATTTCATCGAAGGAACGATAAATGATAAGTATCATGGAAGTTCAAAATCTTCCTTCGCATATTCAAAGCCATATTCAAGGAGGATTGACAATCTGAAAATGCCTATGGGCTATCAACCTCCAAAACTACAGCAGTTCGACGGTAAAGGTAGTCCTAAGCAACATGTTGCTCATTTTGTTGAAACATGCGGCAATGCAGGGACAGAAGGTGATCTCTTGGTCAAACAGTTCGTCAGATCTCTCAAAGGAAACGCATTTGACTGGTACACTGACTTGGCTCCTGGATCGATTGACAGTTGGAATCAACTTGAAACAGAATTCCTAAACCGCTTCTACAGCACCCGAAGAACTGTAAGTATGTTGGAGTTAAGTCACACCAAGCAATGGAAAGACGAGTCTGTCGTCGACTACATCAATCGATGGAGGAGTCTGAACCTGAATTGCAGAGATCAATTGTGTCAAAAATATGCGATCGAGATGTGCATCCAAGGAATGCAATGGAACCTTCAATACATTTTGAAAGGAATTCAACCAAAAACATTTGAAGAATTAGCTACACGCGGACGGGATATGGAGCTAAGTATTGTCGCCAATCAAAAGTTTGAAATTCATGTTGAACAACAACAACATCAAAATAGGGGCAACGTTTCCTCGGAATTATCTGGAGATGAAGAGTCAACTTCAAATGTTGACGATGCTTGAATCAAATTATTAGCGCTCCTCCTTGACGTACGAGGTTAAACCGCAAGTTACTCCTTGACACGAGTGTAAACTGTCTGCAAAGTTGAAGAAGACTCCTTGATACGAGTATAAACTGTCTGCGAATTTGAAGAATGTTGCTCCTTGACGCACGAGCTAAAACCGCATGTTACTCCTTTGATGTACGAGTTGAAACTGCAAATTTGAACTACGTTCGGCTTGATTCCTTTACGGGATACGTAGGCAACTTAAAAAAATTCTATGTTCAGCCATAACAAAAAAAAAAAAAAAAAAAAATTACTGCAGTAAAATATGTATAAAAAAAAAAGAGAATTTGCAGTGAAAAAAAAAAAAAAAAAAAAAAAAAAAAAAAAAAAAAAAACTTACAGTAATAAAAAAAAATTAAACTGCATTATTAAAAAAAGAAAAGCAAAGGGAAAAAAAAAAAAAGCAATTGATATTTTATTCATCTTGAGAATTTACAAGGATATTAGGTCCAGTTTATATAACTGGATTACATAAATAAGTCTATCTAAACCTTGTTGATGAAGCCCAATCCATCTTCTATCGAGAGTCAGTCAAAACTTTCATTACCAAGAAATAATAAAAAAAAAAAAAAAAAAAAAAAAAAAAAAGTTATGGAACAAATAAAGCAGTAGTGGACCTTTGACTTACCTTTACCCATTACAAAAATAGTGGGGAACAGAATGATTCGTTGGCAATGTTTCAACAAAGTGGAGAATAGATGCCTTAAGGTTATTGGCTAACTTTTTTTTTTTTTTTTTTTATGGATTAAAAAAGAAATATATCAATTATGTGAATTTTACAAGTGGATTGGTTGCATGATCAATTGGATTAAACTCAAATTCTCTTGTTCTTGCGAATGAAATCAGCAAACAAATACTTTATTTCTTCCCCCTTGTTCTCAAGAAGCATGTACAGTCAACTGGTATTTTTCGGAAGATAGATCTGGTTGTCACATCTCTTTTGATGAGGAATATGCAAACGGTTGTTGGTGTATGTGGTGGAGATGGCTACACTGACAAGATGGATGTATTACCACCGATGGTGGCAAATGCTAGAAATAGCAATCGTGCTGCAGTTTCAAGTCTCAATTACCCACCTATTCTTGCTGAAGAACTTTGTCCGCAAATACATTTTGATTCTAGACTTGAGTACCCAATACCAAGACCCAACATATTATCCTAGATTTCAAGCGCCTTCGAACATTTCTGCATACATAAGGGTGAGTGCGGTGTAAGTTGCAACCGACAAGCTTGAAGTTCTGAATGTTTTGGGATGTCGATATGTTGATGCCGAGATCCCGGTTCGAACTGTTGCCTAGGGCCGTTAATACATGATTGATACAGTCATGGAATCCTGAATCTGGTTGAAAGCCTGCAATATCAGCATGGAATTCTGAATCGGAGACGACCTTTACACTCGTTTTCAATCTACTAGAGCAATATCATCCATCAACATAGGTGACATACCAAAGAAGTCCCCTACAAACCCTGTAAAAGAAAATGATATACCTGTCTTTGTTTCGAAATCAACCATTGGAAGGAACTTTAGTCACTCGTTAACAGCTCCATATTGGGTTTGCTCTTGAAAATTATCACCAGATTGAGGGTTCATCATTAGTGCTGATTGTTGTGGCGTGCTTGAACTCTAAATCATGCTTCTTTGATTATCGATAGGATTGTCATTACAGGATGCCATCGCCATTGAAAGAAAAGGGAAAAATCTCACAGCTCCTCTGAATCTTCTCCGCAAATTCAGCTGCTCAAATTTCTAGAAATCCCAAGGATGCGGAAGAGATTATATCGGTTGCAGATCGTGAAAGGCTTCATCATCGTGTCCAACGAACTGGTCCGGTGACTCTCTCAAGATTGATCAATCTGATCTTGGATTGCGTTGGAATCATCGATGGAGTAATCTTCTCTGCAAATGCGGTCGTCGCCCACATGCTAAAAATGTCATTGCTTCTCTATATTTCAAGGGGCAAATGAAATCACTGAAGAAATTTCAACACAAGCAATGTAGCTTGGAAGTCTTCATTGTCGCGTGAAACAGGGTAATGTCGTGATCCTGTAACTACAAAAGACGTACATACCTTTAGTCATTCTGATGCAACTTTAATTCAATGCGGCTCTATGGAGGTACTTGGTATCATCACCGGATGGCTGAGTTTCGTTTTGTTGTTGAGGAAATCAAATCACATTGGGAAGAAATATGCCAACGTGTGGAGGTTACCTGCTCAAGCGACCGCCATAAGGTGACTTCCGGCTTTGGAAAAGATAGGCAATAGTATTGGGAATGACACGAGCAGCTCCGCTTGTGGGGTTTGGAAAGTCTTCTATTCGTAAGAGTTCGGGATCGGAATCTATAAGTAATGAATGTGGGTTGCCGGCAGGCGCAGTAATTTCCTCTGGACCGCCATTGATGGTTAATTTCAATTACACTCCACCCCTATGTTCTTCGACTGGCAGAAATTTCAGCCGATTAATGTTTAGCAAGCACCAAACGCGATTTTGTGTTTTTAGAGTTGCATCTGCCTTCGGTTTTGTTCACTAATACCTCCAGTAAATCTTGCAAACATTTGATCCCGTCAAAAGAGGCAATGATGATTACAATAGCCACCTGTCAAACACACAAACAAAAACAAACAAAAAAAAAAAAAAAAAAAAAAAAAAAAAGAAAAAAGAAGTTGTTATACAGCTTGCATCTTCTAATCAATTTCTTTGTACCAATGCTGCATGGCAGAGGAGCAAGCTTCCATTTATGGGGCCCTTGTGCTCATACAAGTACTCCATCTGTGATGCTTTAAGGAGACTTGAAAATGGTATTTTGTGTCTACAAAAAAAGAAGTAAAAAAAAAAGGGTATGACACTTGTGAAGTGGCCTCAACACTTGAAAGAAGAGGATATGCATGGAAAATTGAGCCGCATGATCTATTTGTTGATATCAATTTGATATCAAATGTCCGAGTTGAGGCATTTAAAAAAAAAATAGACAACAATAATAATAAAAGGACTAAAAAAAATTGGTTCTTCGATTTGAAACTTAATGATTTTGATGAAGACGAACCTCTTCAACCATCTCAATATTGTGTGGAAGGAGGCAAATTCCGGTTCTTCAAAGAATCCCGAAGACTTGAATAATGATGATGTTAAAAGGATGGAAGTACTATTTATATAGATCTCTCAAAGTT
>JAHSUH010001740.1:0-12963 GCA_025388415.1 Cynanchum wilfordii
GGTCAATGAAAGGATTTCTTCTTCCGACACCGAGAATTCTTCAAAAAATTCCGAACGTAATCTTTTCAAAAAAGCCCGTAGAGTACTTTTGTGTTTTCGAGCTAAAGTTTTAGCACAAGAAAGTCGAAGTATATACTTTATTCGATACAAACTCTTTTTTTGGAAGATCCACTATAATAATGAGAAAGGTTTCTACATATACGCCCAAACCTGTCCATAATATCAGAATCTGCTAAATCAGTCCGAACCGGCTTACTAATGGGATGTCCTAATAGGTTACAAAAATTCTCTTTAGTCAATGATCCAATCAGAAGAATAATTGGAACAAGGGTATCTAATTTCTTATTGCTAATAGCAATATTAATTAGAAAAGAATTTTCGAGCATTTGACTCCGTACCCTTGAAGGTTTAGTCGCACAATTGAAAGATAACCCATAAAGTCAAGGGGATCTTTGTACAATTGCTTTATATTGGGCCCTTCGCGATGAAACCCCACAGCAAAATTACAATGCCCAAAAAAATGGACAAGGTAGATTTTCCATTTAGTCAACAAAAGAACCGTCCCCCTTGAAAGCAGAATGGATTTTCCTTGATACCTAACATAATGCATCAAAGGATATTTGACCAAGCATAAGTTGGTCGGAAAATCCTTAGCGAAGATTTGGACAAGACGTTCTATTTTTCCATAGAAATAGATTCGTTCAAGAAGAGCCCCAAAGGATGTTGGTCGTAAATAAGAAGATTGTTTATGGAGAAAGACGAAAATGGATTCGTATTCACATACATAAAAATTATATAACAAGAAAAAAATCGTTGATTTCTTTTTGTTAAAAAATGAAAACAGGTTTTCTTTGTAGCAATAAGATTATTGCAATTACAATTGCAATTACAATACTCGCGTAGAAAGAATCGTAATAAGTGCAAAGAAGGGGCATCTTTTACCCAATAGCGAAGGGTTTGAACCAAGATTTCCAGATGAACAGGGTAGGGTATTAGTATATCTAATAGATAATTAAAATGTGAAAAATTGTCCTCTAAGAAAGGAAATGTTGAATGAATTGATCGTAAATTATGAGATTTAAATACCCCTTTCCGTTCTTCAGAAGATATTAATCGCATGGAAAACGGAATTTCCACAATAAATGAAAATCCCTCTAATATCATTTTAGAATACAAATTTTTGTTGCGCTCAAAAAATGGATTTTGGCTAGAATCATTAGTAGAAGTAAGAAAATGATTCTGTTGATACATTCGAATAATTAACCGTTTCACAATAAGGAAACTCGATTTATTGTCATAACCCGGATTTTCCAACAAAATAGCTCGGTTTAAACTATGGTCATGGGCAAGTGCATAACTATATTCCTGAAAGATAAGTGGATATAGAAAGTTGGGTTGTTGAGATCTATCAAGCTGGAAATATCTTTGGATTTCTTCCATTTGAAATTCGATTTGAATCCAAGCTAGACGGTTTGGGGATTAGCAAATGATACATAGTGCGATAGAGTCAAAACAGGGTAGTCTAGTAAGACCAGATACCTCGGAAACGGGTAAACTTATCAACAGATTCTCTATTTCTTCTTTTTCCATTTTTGGATAAGATTCTAGGATAAGAAAAGAAGGTGTTTCAAAATCTTTTTTTTTTTCAACCTAATCGCTCTTTTGATTTCGGAAAAACTTAATTTATCAATATACTGTTCCTTTTACACACACATTTCCTTTCATAAAGGAGAATTAAAATAGTTAGGATTCATTGAAAAAATGGAGAATCCCCCATAACCCTTTCTGGATCGGCACTAATATTTTTTTAACGTCTAATTAGATCAGGAAAAAATTCAAATTCAGAACGGAAGCTCGTTGCTTTGTCTTTCCTTATAGTTAATTGAAGCCACAGGGCCCTATCCATTTATTCATTCGACCCGATTTTTTTTGTTCCATTCCAAGACTTCAAACGGGTTTTTTTGTACCCCGTAAAAATGAAATACTGTCAGAACTCTCCATTAATACGACATGCCTTTTTTCCATTCATTCCCTTTCAGGATCAGTCGTGGTCTTCCAAACCTTACCGATGGTATGGGGCGAATCCTTTGCTTCATCCAAATGTTAAAAGATCCTAGTCGCACTTAAAAGCCGAGTACTCTACCGTTGAGTTAGCAACCCGAAAAGAAGAAACCAAGTATAGAAGATAATCTATGATTATAAAATATATGTATAATTAGAAAATATATGTATAATAAAAAAGAAGTGCATAAATACAATCGGAATTTAAATAAATTAAACAATAAATTAAACAAAGAAATTAGACCAAGCAATTAAACCGTTGAGCTAACAAATGAGCTAACAAATCGAAAAAGTGGATTTTCTAATGAATTCAGAACATAAAAAAATATATAGATCAGATGAAAATATAAGAAATTCTCGGATAAATTTCGATTTAGCTAAAGAAAAAAAAAAAAAAAAAAATGAAAATAGAGATTCAAAATTTATGAGCGGATCCTTTTGTTATCCCCCTTTTTCAATCAACCAAAAAAGCTGCTGTATCGAAGAACCTGTCCAAGTAAAGTAAAAAACCAAACAAACCAAATAACTAGATCTAACTTCACTTATCATGATGGATTATATTTGTTCAATACACTGTTGTCAATATAATGTACGTACAAAAAAAAAAAAAAAAGAAATTCAATTGATTTTTTTTTTTCTGTTTTGTTAGTTAATAATAAAAAAAAATGAAAACCATCAAGTTTCAAGTTGTCGAGAATGTCTAAATTTGCTAGGATCAAGGAAATAAGGTTTTGTCGTTATAGAACACAGGATTCGAAGAAAACAATGATAAATAGATACGAATAGAAAGGAAAAGGAAAAAGAGGGGTAATAAAAAAGAGTAGAGAAAGGTTATCCAAAGTTATATACAAAAAAATGCCCCCTTTCTTGTATTTCCTTAATTGAATTTCGTTTGATTAGGATAAAGTTCCTTAAAAATCCCCACCCTTTTTTAAAATATCCTGAACAGTTCCTGTAGGTTGAGCCCCTTTTTCAAGGAAATAGAGAAGAGCAGGAACGTTTAAATAAGTTTGATTCTTTATCGGATCATAAAAACCTACTTTCTGAAGATCTTTTCCTTCTCTTCGAGATCGAACATCAATTGCAACGATTCGATAGACGACTCATTGAGATAGATGTAGATGAACAATACACCCCCCTAGAAACGTATAGGAAGTTTTCTCCTCGGCCTCGAGAAAAAAAGAATTGGATTTGAAGTTTTATCTATGGTATGGAATTCGAATAAATTCCATAAATGAAAAAAGGTTCTATAAAATCATCAAATTAATTAGACTGGGGTTTAAGTCTGTTTTTCTCTTCTCTTAAAAAAAAAAAAAAAAACCATTCTTACTCATAACTCAAGTTGGATAACTCTCAAATAATTCAAAAGAGAATCTTTCGTTTATTGAGTAGTCTTTACCCCCTTTTGTGTTTGTCTCGGTTAAAATATATTTGGATTCTTAAGTCTGGCCCAGTTAGTGAGACGATTAAAACGGTGTTTCCTTGTTCTGGGATCCTTTATCTTTGTTTTAAATCCTTGGGTTTAGGCATTACTTCGGTGCTGCTTAATCCTTTCAAAATGGTAGCAACATACCCCTTTTTTTTTATTTCCTTCTATCAAAGAATCCTACGGACACTAAATTCCTTCTTTTGATCGAAACGGTTTGATTAATTCCAACAAATTTTCCTTTTGAATTGGAAACTTGTTCGAATAGGATCCCTTCCATTTCTATATCGAAATCGAAGATATATTCACGAAGTTGCTCCAATTTATTGATTTGCATTAACCCTAGATTCTTGTCCTGAGAAATGAATTAATACTTTCTACTCGAGCTCCATCATGGACTATTTAGGTTACCAACGGATGTCGAAGCCAAGAGCACCTTCATTACTATACAAATCGAAAATGGTGGATATAAGAAAGAATCCACAATGGATCATGTCCTTCAAGTCGCACGTTGCTTTCTACCACATCGTTTCAAACGAAGTTTTACCATAACATTCTTCTAATTTGTAATTTGGACCCAGTATGGAATTGATTCAATCATGGAATCATGAATAGTCATTGGTTTGTAGACATCGTAATCTATATCCCTTTGTTCTATAAATTGTTCTATAAATACAATAGAGATTTTATATATAGTTATAGATCGGTATATAAAGAATATAGCTATAAATCGGTAAAGAGTTTTCTGAATAAGTTTTAGCAAGTCCTCTTAATTTAAAGAATTTCTATTTAATAATAGATTAATAGATTAAAGGTTAGGGGTAAATATTTTCTATTTTTATTTAAAAATTTCAAATCGGGGGGATCAAAAACCTTTTTCACAAAAAAATAAAAAAATAGAATAGAAGGATACATATACGTTAAACATTTCCTCATTTTTTATGTTATTTTGTTTAAGCTGTGTAGTTCAGCAAGATTTCGCTAATCCAATCTTGCCATACATAATAGAATAGAAAGTGAATAAAAGATAATAAAAGATATAAAACACTCCCTCTTAAGTGTTACGTAAATTTACAATTATTTATTAGGGCCAAACACGAAATACTTATTCAAAGAAAATACATCGGATGGATATATAATTACATATATAACATATAATTTTTTTTTTGTTAATGCAATTCAGGCAGACGCAGAAATTTGAATATCTTCGGTTAATGCATTTCCCCCCGGGGTACTACAGGACTAATGGGACATAAGAAAAAAAATGGGAATTATGATCGGGGATGCGGACTGGCTAGGTACAAATTCCAACAAGTCCAAATTAACAAATTAAGTTGCTCCTTTTTTATTTTAGCCTAACCCCTTAGGAGAATTAATCCTATTGACTTTGACTGAATTTGATTAGTACCAAAATAGTTAGAATTAAGAAATCTATATAAAAATTCCTAAAAATTTTGTTTCTAGGATAAGAAATAATAGATAGGATCCTTGAAAATCCAAATATTGATAAAATAGAAAAAAAAATATGGGACGGAATGCTTTTCTAAATAACTAACTTCCCGAAACAAGATGGGATTGGGCATAGGGTGAAAAGACCCCCCTTTTTAAAAAATTCCAACTCTTGGAACCCATGTTCCCCATTTACCTGGATCAGAAATAGAGTCAATTACATTTGCGTGTCATTTGTACTCGATTCAATAAAGATATGATTCATGCATAAAAGATAAAAAAAAGAAAAAGAAAGAAATTCCAGCTAACATTAGACTTTAGCCCATTCAAAAAAATCTTTATTCTATTCTAACATAATGAATATGCTCTGGGACGGAAGGATTCGAACCTTCGAATGCCGGGACCAAAACCCGTTGCCTTACCACTTGGCCACGCCCCATTTCGATTTCTATTCGATACTACTTTCGATACTACTAAATAAAGTATAATTATAAAGTATAATTAATTAGTATATAATTATATAATTAATTATAATTAGTAATTACTATTTAATATTTAAATATTTTTTGAAATATTTTTCATTTAAAATTTTAATTAATTAAAATTTTAATTAATATAAATTAATATAATATTCGTTATTTGTCAACTCCAATCTAATTAATTCTATAGATATTTAGATTATTACTAATTACTAGGATTTTTTTGAATATAGAATTAAACTTAATTTATTGATCATTAGATATAATTCAATTAAGATATTGTATGAAAGTATGATTTCCTCTATTCTCTTTTGAGAATTGGGGAGTTTTTGATTGGGTGAGTTCAAAGAAAAGAAGGATTTTTTGTCTACCTAAATTTTCCCTTATATCATATCAATAACTCAATCAAAATGCAATTATCTCCAAGAACAAAATGTCTGTTATGCTTAATATCTTTAGTTTGATCTGTATCTGTCTTAATTCTGCCTTTTATTCAAGTAGTTTTTTCTTCGGAAAATTGCCCGGGGCCTACGCCTTTTTGAACCCCGTCGTAGATGTTATGCCAGTCATACCCGTGTTCTTTTTTCTCTTAGCTTTCGTTTGGCAAGCTGCTGTAAGTTTTCGCTAAGATCCTTAATCTGAAATCTAAATTATTTAAATTGAAAAATTCTTACAAATTTCCTAAATTTCCTAGATTTCCTAGAAAGTTCGTGATTTTTTCTAGAAAGAAACTCGGTTCTTGATATCCAAATAGGATATGTGGTAGAAAAATGGAGGATCTATTTTCGTTTTTTTAATTATCTTGGAGATTGTGTAATGCTTACTCTCAAACTCTTCGTTTACACAGTAGTGATATTTTTGTTTCTCTCTTCATCTTTGGATTCCTATCTAATGATCCTGGACGTAATCCTGGGCGCGAAGAATAAGGGTTTTTCTCCTTTCTATTTTCCTCGGATTTTTGTTTAGATAAAAACAAAAAGATTTGCTCAAATTTTAAAAGAAAAAGAAAAAAAAAGAAAGGAAAAACCCATTTATTCTTCGCGAGGATTACGTCCAGGATATTAGATAGGAATCCAAAGATGAAGAGAGAAACAAAAAATATCACTACTGTGTAAACGAAGAGTTTGAGAGTAAGCATTACACAATCTCCAAGATAATTAAAAAAAACGAAAATAGATCCTCCATTTTTCTACCACATATCCTATTTGGATATCAAGAACCGAGTTTCTTTCTAGAAAAAATCACGAACTTTCTAGGAAATCTAGGAAATTTAGGAAATTTGTAAGAATTTTTCAATTTAAATAATTTAGATTTCAGATTAAGGATCTTAGCGAAAACTTACAGCAGCTTGCCAAACGAAAGCTAAGAGAAAAAAGAACACGGGTATGACTGGCATAACATCTACGACGGGGTTCAAAAAAGCGTAGGCCTCGGGCAATTTTCCGAAGAAAAAACTACTTGAATAAAAGGCAGAATTAAGACAGATACAGATCAAACTAAAGATATTAAGCATAACAGACATTTTGTTCTTGGAGATAATTGCATTTTGATTGAGTTATTGATATGATATAAGGGAAAATTTAGGTAGACAAAAAATCCTTCTTTTCTTTTGAACTCACCCAATCAAAAACCTCCAATTCTCAAAAGAGAATAGAGGAAATCATACTTTCATACAATATCTTAATTGAATTATATCTAATGATCAATAAATTAAGTTTAATTCTATATTCAAAAAAATCCTAGTAATTAGTAATAATCTAAATATCTATAGAATTAATTAGATTGGAGTTGACAAATAACGAATATTATATTAATTTATATTAATTAAAATTTTAATTAATTAAAATTTTAAATGAAAAATATTTCAAAAAATATTTAAATATTAAATAGTAATTACTAATTATAATTAATTATATAATTATATACTAATTAATTATACTTTATAATTATACTTTATTTAGTAGTATCGAAAGTAGTATCGAATAGAAATCGAAATGGGGCGTGGCCAAGTGGTAAGGCAACGGGTTTTGGTCCCGGCATTCGAAGGTTCGAATCCTTCCGTCCCAGAGCATATTCATTATGTTAGAATAGAATAAAGATTTTTTTGAATGGGCTAAAGTCTAATGTTAGCTGGAATTTTTCTTTTTCTTTTTTTTATCTTTTATGCATGAATCATATCTTTATTGAATCGAGTACAAATGACACGCAAATGTAATTGACTCTATTTCTGATCCAGGTAAATGGGGAACATGGGTTCCAAGAGTTGGAATTTTTTAAAAAGGGGGTCTTTTCACCCTATGCCCAATCCCATCTTGTTTCGGGAAGTTAGTTATTTAGAAAAGCATTCCGTCCCATATTTTTTTTTCTATTTTATCAATATTTGGATTTTCAAGGATCCTATCTATTATTTCTTATCCTAGAAACAAAATTTTTAGGAATTTTTATATAGATTTCTTAATTCTAACTATTTTGGTACTAATCAAATTCAGTCAAAGTCAATAGGATTAATTCTCCTAAGGGGTTAGGCTAAAAAAAAAAAGGAGCAACTTAATTTGTTAATTTGGACTTGTTGGAATTTGTACCTAGCCAGTCCGCATCCCCGATCATAATTCCCATTTTTTTCTCTTATGTCCCATTAGTCCTGTAGTACCCCGGGGGGCGAATGCATTAACCGAAGATATTCAAATTTCTGCGTCTGCCTGAATTGCATTAACAAAAAAAATTATATATGTTATATATGTAATTATATATCCATCCGATGTATTTTCTTTGAATAAGTATTTCGTGTTTGGCCCTAATAAATAATTGTAAATTTACGTAACACTTAAGAGGGAGTGTTTTATATCTTTTATTATCTTTTATTCACTTTCTATTCTATTATGTATGGCAAGATTGGATTAGCGAAATCTTGCTGAACTACACAGCTTAAACAAAATAACATAAAAAATGAGGAAATGTTTAACGTATATGTATCCTTCTATTCTATTTTTTTCTATTTTTGTGAAAAAGGTTTTTGATCCCCCCCGATTTGAAATTTTTAAATAAAAATAGAAAATATTTACCCCTAACCTTTAATCTATTAATCTATTATTAAATAGAAATTCTTTAAATTAAGAGGACTTGCTAAAACTTATTCAGAAAACTCTTTACCGATTTATAGCTATATTCTTTATATACCGATCTATAACTATATATAAAATCTCTATTGTATTTATAGAACAATTTATAGAACAAAGGGATATAGATTACGATGTCTACAAACCAATGACTATTCATGATTCCATGATTGAATCAATTCCATACTGGGTCCAAATTACAAATTAGAAGAATGTTATGGTAAAACTTCGTTTGAAACGATGTGGTAGAAAGCAACGTGCGACTTGAAGGACATGATCCATTGTGGATTCTTTCTTATATCCACCATTTTCGATTTGTATAGTAATGAAGGTGCTCTTGGCTTCGACATCCGTTGGTAACCTAAATAGTCCATGATGGAGCTCGAGTAGAAAGTATTAATTCATTTCTCAGGACAAGAATCTAGGGTTAATGCAAATCAATAAATTGGAGCAACTTCGTGAATATATCTTCGATTTCGATATAGAAATGGAAGGGATCCTATTCGAACAAGTTTCCAATTCAAAAGGAAAATTTGTTGGAATTAATCAAACCGTTTCGATCAAAAGAAGGAATTTAGTGTCCGTAGGATTCTTTGATAGAAGGAAATAAAAAAAAAAGGGGTATGTTGCTACCATTTTGAAAGGATTAAGAAGCACCGAAGTAATGCCTAAACCCAAGGATTTAAAACAAAGATAAAGGATCCCAGAACAAGGAAACACCGTTTTAATCGTCTCACTAACTGGGCCAGACTTAAGAATCCAAATATATTTTAACCGAGACAAACACAAAAGGGGGTAAAGACTACTCAATAAACGAAAGATTCTCTTTTGAATTATTTGAGAGTTATCCAACTTGAGTTATGAGTAAGAATTGTTTTTTTTCTCTTTTTAGGAAAAAGAAGAAAAAAACAGACTTAAACCCCAGTCTAATTAATTTGATGATTTTATAGAACCTTTTTTCATTTATGGAATTTATTCGAATTCCATACCATAGATAAAACTTCAAATCCAATTCTTTTTTTCTCGAGCCGTACGAGGAGAAAACTTCCTATACGTTTCTAGGGGGGTGTATTGTTCATCTACATCTATCTCAATGAGTCGTCTATCGAATCGTTGCAATTGATGTTCGATCTCGAAGAGAAGGAAAAGATCTTCAGAAAGTAGGTTTTTATGATCCGATAAAGAATCAAACTTATTTAAACGTTCCTGCTCTTCTCTATTTCCTTGAAAAAGGGGCTCAACCTACAGGAACTGTTCAGGATATTTTAAAAAGGGTGGGGATTTTTAAGGAACTTTATCCTAATCAAACGAAATTCAATTAAGGAAATACAAGAAAGGGGGCATTTTTTTGTATATAACTTTGGATAACCTTTCTCTACTCTTTTTATTACCCCCTCTTTTTCCTTTTCCTTTCTATTCGTATCTATTTATCATTGTTTTCTTCGAATCCTGTGTTCTATAACGACAAAACCTTATTTCCTTGATCCTAGCAAATTTAGACATTCTCGACAACTTGAAACTTGATGGTTTTCATTTTTTTTTTCAATTTAACTAACAAAACAGAAAAAAAGAAATTCAATTGATTTCTTTTTTTTTTTCTATTCTTTTCGTAACATTTATATTGACAACAGTGTATTGAACAAATATAATCCATCATGATAAGTGAAGTTAGATCTAGTTATTTGGTTTGTTTGGTTTTTTACTTTACTTGGACAGGTTCTTCGATACAGCAGCTTTTTTGGTTGATTGAAAAAAGGGGATAACAAAAGGATCCGCTCATAAATTTTGAATCTCTATTTTCATTTTTTTTTCTTTTTGTTTTCCTTTTAGCTAAATCGAAATTTATCCGAGAATTTCTTATATTTTCATCTGATCTATATATTTTTTTATGTTCTGAATTCATTAGAAAATCCACTTTTTCGATTTGTTAGCTCATTTGTTAGCTCAACGGTTTAATTGCTTGGTCTAATTTCTTTGTTTAATTTATTGTTTAATTTATTTAAATTCCGATTGTATTTATGCACTTCTTTTTTATTATACATATATTTTCTAATTATACATATATTTTATAATCATAGATTATCTTCTATACTTGGTTTCTTCTTTTTCGGGTTGCTAACTCAACGGTAGAGTACTCGGCTTTTAAGTGCGACTAGGATCTTTTACACATTTGGATGAAGCAAAGGATTCGCCCCATACCATCGGTAAGGTTTGGAAGACCACGACTGATCCTGAAAGGGAATGAATGGAAAAAATAGCATGTCGTATTAATGGAGAGTTCTGACAGTATTTCATTTTTACGGGGTCGGTACAAAAACCCGTTTGAAGTCTTGGAATGGAACAAAAAAAATCGGGTCGAATGAATAAATGGATAGGGCCCTGTGGCTTCAATTAACTATAAGGAAAGACAAAGCAACGAGCTTCCGTTCTGAATTTGAATTTTTTCCTGATCTAATTAGACGTTAAAAAAATATTAGTGCCGATCCAGAAAGGGTTATGGGGGATTCTCCATTTTTTCAATGAATCCTAACTATTTTAATTCTCCCTTTATGAAAGGAAATGTGTGTGTAAAAGGAACAGTATATTGATAAATTAAGTTTTTCCGAAATCAAAAGAGCGATTAGGTTGGAAAAATAAAAGATTTTGAAACACCTTCTTTTCTTATCCTAGAATCTTATCCAAAAATGGAAAAAAGAAGAAATAGAGAATCTGTTGATAAGTTTACCCGTTTCCGAGGTATCTGGTCTTACTAGACTACCCTGTTTTGACTCTATCGCACTATGTATCATTTGCTAATCCCCAAACCGTCTAGCTTGGATTCAAATCGAATTTCAAATGGAAGAAATCCAAAGATATTTCCAGCTTGATAGATCTCAACAACCCAACTTTCTATATCCACTTATCTTTCAGGAATATAGTTATGCACTTGCCCATGACCATAGTTTAAACCGAGCTATTTTGTTGGAAAATCCGGGTTATGACAATAAATCGAGTTTCCTTATTGTGAAACGGTTAATTATTCGAATGTATCAACAGAATCATTTTCTTACTTCTACTAATGATTCTAGCCAAAATCCATTTTTTGAGCGCAACAAAAATTTGTATTCTAAAATGATATTAGAGGGATTTTCATTTATTGTGGAAATTCCGTTTTCCATGCGATTAATATCTTCTGAAGAACGGAAAGGGGTATTTAAATCTCATAATTTACGATCAATTCATTCAACATTTCCTTTCTTAGAGGACAATTTTTCACATTTTAATTATCTATTAGATATACTAATACCCTACCCTGTTCATCTGGAAATCTTGGTTCAAACCCTTCGCTATTGGGTAAAAGATGCCCCTTCTTTGCACTTATTACGATTCTTTCTACGCGAGTATTGTAATTGCAATTGTAATTGCAATAATCTTATTGCTACAAAGAAAACCTGTTTTCAATTTTTTAACAAAAAGAAATCAACGCGTTTTTTTTCTTGTTATATAATTTTTATGTATGTGAATACGAATCCATTTTCGTCTTTCTCCATAAACAATCTTCTTATTTACGACCAACATCCTTTGGGGCTCTTCTTGAACGAATCTATTTCTATGGAAAAATAGAACGTCTTGTCCAAATCTTCGCTAAGGATTTTCCGACCAACTTATGCTTGGTCAAATATCCTTTGATGCATTATGTTAGGTATCAAGGAAAATCCATTCTGCTTTCAAGGGGGACGGTTCTTTTGATGACTAAATGGAAATCCTACCTTGTCCATTTTTGGCAATGTAATTTTGACCTGTGGTTTCATTCGCGAAGGGCCCATATAAAGCAATTGTACAAAGATCCCCTTTTTATGGGTTATCTTTCAATTGTGCGACTAAACCCCCTTCAAGGGTACGGAGTCAAATGCTCGAAAATTCTTTTCTAATTAATATTGCTATTAGCAATAAGAAATTAGATACCCTTGTTCCAATTATTCTTCTGATTGGATCATTGACTAAAGAGAATTTTTGTAACCTATTAGGACATCCCATTAGTAAGCCGGTTCGGACTGATTTAGCAGATTCTGATATTATGGACAGGTTTGGGCGTATATGTAGAAACCTTTCTCATTATTATAGTGGATCTTCCAAAAAAAAGAGTTTGTATCGAATAAAGTATATACTTCGACTTTCTTGTGCTAAAACTTTAGCTCGAAAACACAAAAGTACTCTACGGGCTTTTTTGAAAAGATTACGTTCGGAATTTTTTGAAGAATTCTCGGTGTCGGAAGAAGAAATCCTTTCATTGACCTTCCCAAGAGTTTATTCTCTTTTTTGGGCGGTCTATAGAAGTCGGATTTGGTATTTGGATATTACTTGTATCAACGATCTGTCGAATCAGCAATGATCCATTCGGAGACTAGTTAAATGGAAATTTTCTTAACTGAAAATGATAACAAAAGTATTT
>JAHSUH010001741.1:0-31808 GCA_025388415.1 Cynanchum wilfordii
TTTTTATGTCTTTTTTTCCAATTTATTAACTTTTTACTTAATATTCTAGCTTGATTAAATTTTTGTCTTATATAAACTTTTGATGTTCTTCAATTTTTTCATATTTGATCATTTTTCTAATAATATTCAATTTTATTCATATATTTCTCAATTATTTTAAAGTTTAACTTCTTAATTTATTTAAATATTATTATATTTTATGCAACTTTATTATTAAAAAGTAATAATCTTATTTTAATAATTTTTTATTTATTTTTCTATTGTGACTGCTATACACTTTAAAATCATCTATCTTTAATTTCAATTTTATATATTCGTCAAATTCTTTGAATTTACAAGATTGTAAATTTTTTTAATAAATTTTTTTTTTTTTGCCTATTTTTTATATTTATTTGATTTAATTCATCACCATTACATATATACTTATGCTATACTATATAATTAGTTTTTTTATTTTTTAATAAACTTAATGGATGAAATATAAATTAACTGTTAGTAGGAAGTAATTTAAGTAATTATGTATCCATTATTATTATTATTTTAAAATACTATGTTATATAATAAAATTATAATTTTTAATTACATAAATATCTAATAAATAGATTAATATAATTATATATGATAAAATTTATCAATTTATTTATATATACATTATTTTTAATGTTTAAAAATTTTAAATAAATAATTTATCACAAATGAAAAATAAAAAATTAGATAATTCCACACCTGACTGTGAAATGTTATAACTAGTATATATATATATATATATATATATCAAGGTCGTTTTAATACAATTAACAAATCTCATGATGTTCACAATTTTAGTATTAATTAAAGCTGTTTAATTAGGGACATACATATGTAAAAGATTCATTATACATATGTACAAATCTAATAAAAAGAAATGTCACGCCCCAAATTTGGATCTAATTTAAAAATTAGAAAATCCTAAATGTGAAATCGTAACATAGCTACATCCTCTATATAAATTTCCATCTAAAGAATGCAATGCCTCGAAATAATTTCAATAAAATATATAAAAAATTCCTGAATAAAAATACTTAACTTCAATATTTCAGAAATATACATAATCAAAAATAATATCTTACAAGCATTACTATTCTAGCTACAACGCATCAACTCGGATATATAAAACTTATAACATCAACCCACACGCTAGAAGATCCAAAAGCATTATAAGATGATTCTAACAGTCTATCAAACCTGCAAAAGTATTTAAAATTTGGTGGTATGAGCTTATAAAGTCGGGAAAGCAATTCAACCCTCTTCATAAAAATATTTTGGGCATTTAAAATCATATTAAAAAATTATAACAATATTAGAAAACTTTCAAACATAATAGATATAATCTTTTTAACAAATATTTCTCACCTTAAACTATAAAATCAAAACTTTCCAAATATATTTTCAAAAAAAAAAAAAAAAAGATTAGAAAATCCCAAATCATGTTACTTATTCTTTTTCAATGGGCTCAAGCAAGCATAGTAAATTGTTGGTTTAATCGGAATCGATCATAGCTGTTTATCACGCTAGGAGGCCATAACTTATAACAGTGGAGCTTTTTCACAATGCTCAATGAGTTCAAAACTTATAAGTTTGGAACATGTTCCCACACTAATTTCTAACTAACATGAGCCAAAACTTTTCTTTTCTTTACTTTTTAGGGAAGGTTTCACATAATATTAACAAACAAAAATATCTTCAAAATAATATTGATATCAAAATAATAAAAATTAAATCAAAGAAATTAAAATATTTTAATTAAACTTAAAATCACTTTCCCAAAAAAAAAAAAAAAAAAAATAAAAATCAAAAATCACAAAAATGTTATAAAACTATTGTTAACGAAAGGAAATTAGAACAAAATATAAGATAGGTATCAAAGGGAGGAGACAACATTCTTCTTGTATATTTCATATATATTGTACCAAATCATATAAGTTACTCTCTATTTATAGGGATGATATATATGTAACCTATATACACATATATACATACAAACATAACTCTTCATAATTCTAAAGAAGTTACAAAAGTTATTACATGGAGGTTACATGGAGGTAGTAGAAGTAGTGGAAGCTTTAAAGTTATAGACATACAAATATAATAGAATTCATAAAACTCTCCCTTTTGAATGTCCATTGTACAAGGAATATGCATCATTAAATCCTTAGTAGTGAAAAATCCAGTGGGGAAAAACCCTAATGAAGGAAAAAGAGTACATCGTTCCTTGTTCACTTCCCTTGATCATTACATAATATCTTTGTACCGGCACATTCCAATATTAAGGACCAACCTTTCAAATATTAAAGCCAGTAATGCCTTTGTGAATAAGTTTGTCAAATTGTTACTTGAACGGATCTGTTGTACATTAAAATCACCATTGTTTGAAGATCATACGTGAAGAAGAATTTTGGTGAAGTATATTTTGTATGATCTTGTCCGATATACCCCTCCTATAATTTAGCTATACATGCAAGTGTTATCTTCATAAATTATTTTCGGATTCTTTGCCTTAATAATAATATAAATATGTCAAGATCAAATTATAAATATGTCATTGAATAATATATATGTGTGTGTATATTAAGTGTAAAGAATATTCCTCAATTATATCAATAAGTAATCAATTGTAAAGAATATATTCCTCAATTATATCAATAAGAAATGTCATGTGTAAAAGCAAAAGAAAGGATCCAAAAATTTGTATTTTGAGGGTTGGGATGGTTTTAGCCCTAAGCATATGAAAATTATAAAATAAAAATATCAATATTTATAATGCTTAAATATTATTTGTTTAAGTTTGGGGAAGAACTTATGGTACATTTCGTACTCTCTCCATTACATTTGTTTGTCTATTCATTTTTTTTAATAATTATTTTCTATTTGTGGATAAGAGATATTTACTTTGGTAGTATGTAGTCTCATTTATGATGGATCAAAATCATGAATTTAAGTTATATTGGAAGTAAAACAAATTGTCAATTAATTTTTTTTTAAAATTTTTTTAATATCTTAAAATTTTAGTATTTTTAATGGGCCTAAAACTTTACAAAAAAATAATGGTTAAAAAAATTGGATGAATTATTAATTTTATAATATTAATTAAAGGATATTATATAAAAATTGACGATATTAAATCTATATTTTATTAAAGTTTCACTTTAGTAGTGCAAAAATAGATCTGATTGAAAAAATTATAAAAATATATATAAAATATGTTACAATTTGTTACAATATCTTCCCTTCGTAAAAGTTAGAAGTCATCTAAAATATTAAGATATAAAAACACAAAATAATAATAAAAAGACAGGAGAGCTCCTTACAATTCATTTGCGCCTTGAGAAATAAGATATATATATCAATGTAATAATATATTAAAAATATTTATTTATGTTGATCATGTTGTAGTTTTGACATATATAAAATATTTGAAAGTGATTATTTAAGAAGTTTCTTGCTTTTTACTATTATTTTTTGTGAATAAAAATTGTATTAATTCTTATTTTCTATCATTTTATTAAATTTTTTAATAGTATACGGTAATGTACAATGTTTTTTAACAGTTTTGGCATATTTTTCATTTTTTTTCATTATAAACATCAAATAGATGTTTGACCCATGCAACCACTTCTCATTGGAATATTTTTTACTCAAAAATTAATTTGTAGTTTTCTTATATTTTCACTATATATATATATATATTATATATATATATATATATATATATATATATCTTATTATTTTTATATATATCTTATTAATTGGAGATCAATCCATCCAAACAAAAGTAATTAATTAAATAATAAGAAAATTTAAAAATAAAAATATTAGAATCTACTTGTCCTAAACAAGAAAATATAGATTGGTTATACTTCATTAGATAATTATTATAATATGCTTTTAGGATTAAAGATGTAAATATTTAATATATATATATATATATATATATATATAAATGAGAAAGAATTACTAGTTAAGAAGATAGTACAATAGCACTTAAGTACTTTGAATAAAATCAAGTGAAATAATAAAATTAATGATATTTGTAAATGATAAAAAAAAATATATTGAAATTAAAATTATAATTAGAATTTCATAGAAAGTACTATAAAATTTAGCATATAAAAAATAATAAATAAATAATATAGGACTTATATTAAATTTGACAATTTACCATTCTTTTTTTCAAATCATTTATTTTACTTTCTATAAATAATTATTTTACTTTCAAATAAAGTTGTTTATTTGAAGATTTACAAATAATTATTTTATTGTAACTTAATAAATTTCATTGAATCAATTTGTATGAACAAAAGTATATAAAGTTTTTTTTATTTTTTTATTTATAATATTCAATCAATATTTTATATATAAGGAAAAATTTCTAACTATTTTCTAGTGAGAATAATTTTCTCTCATAACTCTTTGAGAATATAATATTGAAATACATAAAAATATTAAAATTATAGTAAATATAATCAAATGATAGTAAATATAATCAAATGATAGTAAATATAAAAATATTATAATTATAGTAATTAGTATTAAATTTGTTTATAATTTAAGAAATATAAATACTAAAAATATCTTAAACAAATTAAAAAGAAGAATTTATATACAAGAATTTATTTTTCCAAATATTTTATAAAAAAAAAGGAAAAAGAAATATGCAATTAATCTGAAAATGTGTATAGATTTTGTTGCTAATGTAATAATGTTTCCATGGTACCGTCATATATAATAATACAGCAATTAATATGCAATATATAGTACCGTCATATATAATAAAAATATTTTGCAATTAATATGCAATATTTTATATAGTACCGTCATATATAATAATACAGCTAAAACTATTTTTTTTTAAAAAAATAAAGAATTATAAATTTATAATTTACATAATACAAGTCTCTAATTTTTATTTATATTCGTTAAAGTGTTTTTTTTTTTTTTTCCATGTTCAAAAAGTTAGTTTTGCATATATATTTAGAGAGAGTTTCATGTAAGAATTTGAGTGAGACTTTCTTGAATAAGAATTAGAGGTAATTCAAGCCAAATAGTCTAAAAAAGAAACAACATAGAAATTAAATTGTAAAGTGAAAAATATTTTATAGCAAAGAAAAAAAAATATACTTGTAAATAATTTTGTATACTAAATGTATAATATTTTTTATATATTGAGTGTTATATATATATATATATATATATATTTGCAGTTTAATGTACATATGATACACGATGATTTATATAACGAATCTATCCTCTTTAATTATTACGAAAAATCTTCCTAGTAATTCTAATTACATTATCTTTCTAAATATATAGGTTTTGAAAATTAATTTATAGATAAAAATACTCTAACAAAATATTTCTTCATAATTATTCAAAAGATATCTAACTAAAATATAATATATATCACTAAATTTTTTTCATGGATTTTTCCTTTTAATGTATAAAAATTATAAGGATTTTCATTATGTTTGCCTTAATTATATATGCATATAAATATATATATATATATATATATATATACACTAGTAGTAACACTTCGTTCGTACAATATCAAATAAATATCAAAAAATGAAAACTTTATGAGTAATAAAAGATATTCAAACTCATATGATGACATCAATAAGGCTTAAATTTTTCTTAAAATTTTCTCAATTTGGTCTGAATAAGGCTTATTAGAAATTTTATAAAGAGAATTAGTATCTTAATTCATGCGCATAGAAGAACTATACTGAAACCGAAAACAGCCTCTTCCCTACAAGGCCTTCCATTATAAATAAATACATATATAATGTTATATATAATGAAGCAAAAGCAAACTGCACGAAGTATATTTTATTTTAATACACTATATTATAAATATATAAAACTAATATTTTTTTTTTGTATATTCAGTTCAGATTAAATTTTTTTTTTTTTTTTTTTTTTTTTTTTTTTTTTTTTTGCATTTTCCGTGTATATATGATACTCGACGATTAGAATTTTGTTTAGAAATTTTAAATTTTAGAATATGTGATTTAATAAAAGAACCAATCTATTAATACATCTCACTAACTTTTGTATCTACAAAAATACATAAATAATTTTATAATTTTTATATGTACTTTTCGGATGCCTTTTGTTAAAGACGAAATGGTTCACACATTCTACAAGGGAAAAGAGCTATCATTTTATATAGATATTTTAATTATTAAGTTTCATCATTTTTAAATTATATGTTTGCTTTACAAACCTATTATTCTCTTGCATCTTTTGGACAACATTGATAAATAATTGTTATTATTTTAGGTTAACAATTCATATACAATACATGTAACATAAACTAATATATATATATATATATATCTTATTCAAAACAAATAATAATAATAAAAAAATATATAAAATGATACTATAATTTCTTGTAAATGGATTTAAACATGAACATAGTAACTCCATATTTACGCATAAAGAATAGTGTAGTCTTTTTTCTTCACTTGAATTATTTTTCATTGGATTTTTATTTAGGTTCTAACGAAACATATTCTTTATGTAATGGAGATCTAAAGTGGAGCGTTATAAATCTATTTATTATGTGAATATCCATTAAAAATCATATATCCTCTATACTTATTTATTCTCTTATCTACTATATAATCGCCCAATCAATCAAACCAAATCTCTCTTTCTTGTTTCTTATTTCTTCTTTCGCACTAAACAATATAAACTGTTTACTTTTTAGGCTTTTTGACAAAATCCGTCAATAGAGACTTTATTTTTCTCTAATAAAAAAGTTTGAGACTTTAAAAGTTTAAAATATATATATATATATATATATATATATATATATATATATATATTTTGGGATTGAGCTTGCCAAAATTAAATTTATTTGGTACCCAACTCACCAATCATTCATTCTTTTTAAAAGAAAATTTATGATAAAAATAAAATAATGTTTTGTAGCTCATTCTCATCTCAAATATTTATGAATAAAGCACTTTCATTTATATTCAATGATGAATTATTTATTTACTAAATGAATTAAATATAAATATTATATAAAATTATAATATTAATTTTTAAATTCAATTATAATTGAGCATTCATGGAAAATTATAAAAATATAATTTGAATTTTTTTTAAAAAAAATTATAGCTCAAAATATTTGAATAAGTCTTTGAATAAGAATTAGATTTTATGTTGGAAACAATAATTCAATAAACTTGAATATACTATTTAGCATTAAAAAAAAGAAGAAGAAAAAACACTATATATTAATTCGATTTGTTCGATTCAATTACAACTGTATTTTGAATGAACATGTGGTACTCGATCATATACAAATATAAGTATATATTGTCATAGTATTTAAGTACTATTTTAGTGCTTTATATAGTACTATCTTCTTTAGTACTGAAAATCTTATTTGTAATTCTAAAATCTAATTATAGTTTGGATAATTGATGGATTTAATATCACAAACATTTACCAAAATAATAATAATAATAATTAATGGATTTAATATCTATTTATATAACTTTTTATTAATTAGATATCTCTATTTTTTTTTTAAAAAAAAAGAAAAGAAATAAAATTGAATTTGATTAATATAATATTGTTAAACTCAATCAAGTGAAAGCTTATTTATTTAGGCACCAAATTAATCCATCATTATAAGTTTTATAAATTAAAAGGAAAAATATTATTAATTAGCAACAAGTTTGATAACGTATTATTTGGTAATTTAATTTTTTTTTGGGGTTTGAATTAAAAAAAAAAAAAAATTGTTATATAGATGTACAATTGAAAACTCAATTCATTTTCAAATGTTCTTAATTTTTTTGTTTTTAGAAATGTCGTGCTCATTCAAGTGTGTTATTGATAAAGCTTTTGCATATAAAATAGCCCTTGATATTTTCAAGGATAATGAAGATTTTGATCTTTCATCTGTTGAACAATGTCGACATAGAATTGATTGGCCTCAATGGAAAGATGCAATTTAATTAGAGTTAAATTCACTTGCAAAGCAAAAAGTTTTTGAACCTATAGTCCAAATGCCAAATGGTGTAAAACCCGTTAGATATAATTGGGTGTTTGTGCGAACATGAGATTAGAATAGTGAAATCATAAGGTATAATCACAACTTGTTGCACAAGGCTTTTCGTAAAAGCCAAGTATTGATTATGATCAAATTTATTCACCAATTATTGATGCTATTATACTCCGATATCATATAAGTTTGTTAGTTCATGAAGAAGTAGACATGATCTAATGGATGTTGTTATAACTTATATATATAGAAGCCTTGAAAGTGAAATTTATATGAAAATCCCAAAAGGATTTAATTTACCCAAGGCTTATAATTGCTCTTGTGAAAATCATAATTTGTTTTTGTAATTCTCGCTGCATATATTGAAAATATTAATTTCATTGGAACTCTAAAAAAGCTCCGAGAAGCTATAGATTGTTTAAAATGAGAATTCGAAGACAAGATTGTGGAAATATTGGGTTTTGTCTTAGGCTACAAATTAAACAAGTGAAAGATAGATTTTTTGTCCATCACCAACATACACAGCTAAAGTTTTCAAAATATTTTTCATGGTCAAAGTACATTCATTAAGTATTTTAATGGTCATGAGGTCACTAAAATAAATAAAGATATCTTTAGACCTCAAGAAAATGATATTGAACTACTTGGTTCTAAAGTACCATATTTGAGTGATATTAGTGTATTAATGTATCTTACAAATAACACACAATCCGATATAACATTTGCTATAAATTTATTAGCAAGATTTATTTCTTCACCAACATGATGGCATTGGAATGGTGTTAAACATGTCCTTAGATACGTTCAAAGAACTATCGACCTCGGATTATATTGGTTGAGATTAATAATTCATTATATTAGAGGGAGTTGTAGTTTATCCTCCAAAAAAGATATTTCAACTCCTCTATATGAAGATAATGCACCTTGTATAACTCAATTGAAAGGATGATATATCAAAGGAAATAGGACAAAACACATTTTACCTAAATTTTTCTTTACTCATGAACTTCAAAAGAATGGTGAAATTGATGTGCTTCAAATTTTGTCATGTGATAATCTTGGAGATTTATTTACTAAAGCCCTTCCGGCTACAATCTTTGAGAAATTGAGATATAAAATTAGTTTGTGTCGATTCAAAGATTTCGAAAATTCATCTCTTCGAAGGAGAAATTTATGCATAAAGAATAGTGTACCTTTTTTTCCTTCACAAGATTTTTTTTCATTGGGCTTTTATTTATTAAGGTTATAACGAAACATATTCTTTATGTAATGGACATCCAAATGAGAGTGTTATGAATCCTTAAAATTCATTAAATTCAAAGATAGACATATTCTTTTATCTAGAGGGTTTTTTTTATAAAAGGTTTACACAAGTATTGTTATTATTCTTTTATCAATATAATTATTCTCTATTTTCACCTTATTATTATTAGCTTTAAAACAGGATTCTCATACATCTTTTATCTTTTTGAATAAAGTTGTAGTGTGCATGAAAACATGTGTGACTAATTTATCAATTCATAAATATATATATATATATATATATATATATATATATATATTATCAAAATTTTAATAGTTTATTCTTTTTAAAATAAAATTTATGATAAAAATAAATAATGTGTTTTGTAGTTCATTCTCATCTCAAATATTTATGAAAAAAGCTCATTCATTTATATTCAATGAGAAATTCATTATTTATTAACTAAATTAAATATAAATATTATGTCTAATTATAATATTAATTTTTAAATTCAAATATAATTGAGTATTCGTGGCAAATTATAAAAATATAATGGCTCAAACTATTTGAATAAATCTTTGAATAAGAATGAGATGTTATGTTGGAAACAATGATTCAGTAAACTTGAATACTATTTAGCAAAAAAAAAAAAAAAACTATAAATTTTTACTTCAATATTATTATGTTGGATTCGATTTCTTCGATTCAATTACAATTGTCTTTTCAATGAACATGTGATACTTGATCAAATACAAATATCAGTATATATTGTCATAGTACTTAAGTACTATTTTAGTGCTTTATATGGTACTATTTTCTTCAGTACTGAAAATGTTGTTAGTAATTCTAAAATTCAATTATAGTCTGGATAGTTGATGGATTTAATATCTAATTATATAAGTTTTTATTAATTACATGTGTAACTTTTAAAAAAAAATTATATTTGATTAATATAATATTATTAAACTCAATCAAGTGAAAGCTTATATAATTAGGCTCCAAATTAATCCAATATCATTATAATTTTTATAAATTAAAATGAAAAAAATATTAATTAACAACAAGTTTCATATCGCATTATTCGGTAATTTAATTGTTTTTTTTTTTGTTTTTTTTTTTGGTTTGAATTAAAAAAAAAAAATTTATTTAGATGTACAATTAAAATTCAATTCATTTCCAAATGTTCTAAAAATCGTTTTCTTGAAATGTAGTAGAAGTCCCAAAAAGTTAAAAAAGTTAAATCGTTTTCTTGTGTATTTCCCACATCCACACATTCTACCTAACAAAGTCCAACAAATGTTAAATCTAAAAAACGTTTTACTGCACGTAGGGGTGTGATGTGTATGTAGTACGAATGATATAATCAAATTAAGTTGTAAATGATACATTCATTTAAAAAAAAAAAAAAAAATTCTAATCATATGTAAAAATACAAATATTTTCAATGAAAGAGTAATCAATTAGCTAGAGTAATAATTTTTACTGTTTTATGAAAGTAAATATATATATATATATATATATATATTAGTATATTAGTGAACAATAAAATGTCACGTGTTTTAAAATGTGAAAATTGAAAATTTTTAATTAAAGCTCTTTATTTCCACAACTATAAAATTAGCAGGAGTACTTAAAATATCCATTGTAACAGTTTAAAATTTTTGTACTTAAAAAGTTTTATTTTGAACACTATAAATTTAGAAGAAGAGAAATTGAAATGCTATCCATTTCTTGAAACAAAAATATCATGGCAAAGTTTATTTCTTTGTTTCTGCTTTTCATCACTCTCTCTTCAGGTTAGTAATTTTATATAAATATATATTATTCAAAAAATATAATCTGATTTTGTATTTATATTTCTTATTGGATAATACTATATATTTTGTATTGTAGTTTCCATGGCAGAGGTTGAAAAAGAAATATCGAAATTAGAAATTCCAAGAAAATTGGTTCGAAATGTATTTACTGTGACCACAATGATACCATTCGATAATTACCCTCAAAATGTAGGTTGTAGAGAGAAAGGTCAAAGATGTAGTTACAAATGTTGCCCTGGTCTCTGGTGCGTGCGTAATATTTCTACTGGAATTCCTGAATGTGTTTAAATTATATTATGTATGTTATTTGTAATAAATACAGAAAGGGTGCTTTTAATGGTATTTATAATAAAAATTGTGGTGTGATTACATTGTGAGTTGTTAAGTAAGATGTGTGTTTTTCTTCTTCCTTTTTTTTTTTTTTTTTTTTAATATGGATTGTTTCGGAAAATATTATTTCTGGTATTCGGAGCCATGACTCCAATTACCCAAATTTCGTCAGGATTGCAATCTTTTAGCATTCATAATGCACTTTTCCATTGAGTCGAACCATAGACTTATATTTTTATTATTATGTCTTATGATTTCACCAAATATTTGTAAGGAAGGTGTTTTAATGTTATATATGATGAATAAATTTTAAATTCTATATATTTTTCTTATTTGACAAAGTTCAATGCTTAAATATTTTACTAGTTCTTCATTTTGGGAATTTTTATCAATTATTATACTTTATATTTAATTTTTATTTTTATCAACCAACGACATTCGAAACAACAACAAATTACCAAAAACAAAATAATCAAGTGCACATTGTTGTGATTCTATGAGTTTTTCAAATTTTATTTTCTTTTTAATTTTTTAAAATACTTTCTATTTGACATTTTTTAGAACAAATTATACATAAAACTAAACAATAAAGTTTTAAACTAAATGACACTCTTTAAAAAAAAAAAAAAAAAAAAAAATTAAAAATTACAAAATATTAAACGAAAGGATGACAAACCAATATTAAATATTTTTTAAATGAAAAAACTATTCTTATAAACTCAAATATTTTTCACAAACATAGTTGATTATTCACGAAAAATATAATGTGAACTTGAAATAGAATAATACTTGAAAATTAAACAAGTCGAACAAGGATGATTTTCAAACTATATAAAGAAATATTTAAATAAAAATAAAATTGTATATTTTAATAGTGTTTAACCTTAAAAAAAAAAAAAAAAAAAAAAATCTTATAGTGAATTTGGTTCATTCAATTCAATTGCAGTTGTCTTCTGAATGAACACGCGCATTGTAAGAAAACAACGGAGACAACACATATATGGAGAGCGTTGATTGGCGTTTCTCCATTGGTCCAAGATAGGATAAGCTTTTGGTTGGACCCTTGGGGCCTCTTGTTGCTTACTACATCACACAGGTACCTAAAGTCCTACTGCATAGCCCAGTATCAGCATTTTGGAGTCCCTCAACTGGGTGGAATCTTTCCACCCTTACCTTATATCTGCCCTCTGAGATGATTACTGCTCTGCAGTATTTTGCACCTTCAGTTGAATTGAAGACACGAGATATTCCGACTTAGTCCTTGACTTCTACTAGACCTTTTTCCACTAGGGCCTTTGTCATCAACCCTCCCCTTGGGTAAGGACGATTCCTTGGCGTTGAATTTGGTAGTTTCATGGACCTACACGAGCATCCCTCACACTATGGACATGCCTTCACCGAGCATTACCTATAGCAAACTTTCTATGGAAATGTAGGATCTTGTCCTCTTCAACCAATCTGCCCTACACCTCTTGCGAGACTGTCAAATGTCCAAGCCTGTTTGAGATATTGTACACAAGGACAATATGAGAGAGTTTTTTAGCTCCCGCAGATGTGGTGCGATGGATCTGTAGGAATTTAGCTAAGTTTAATAGCAGATTTCCCTTGTGGGAGTATGTTTTTAGGCAAACAATTCATGTTATCTGGTTTAATCATAATGGTGGCATTCATTGTTCCACTTCTTTTGTTGAGGAGCCTTATGCAAGGAGTCTTAGAAATGTGTTAGAACTCCATTCAAACTAGAATAAGGAATCCGTTTGAGTTTTGATGTACTCTTTTTTTATCTATTTTATATAGAAAGTCCCGGTTTCGACAAAAAAAAAAAGCATTTCTGTGTATTTTTCTCAATGTTTTCTAATTTATTTTTGATTAATATATGTATACATTTTAGATATGTTAAAATAAGATATCATAATTTATATTTTACATATTTACTCCAAAATCTTCATTGTTGTCATCAAGTTATTCACATGTTCTTGTGGCTCATTCTATTTTCAATTAAGACTCGTCTTTTCATTAAATAAATTGAATGTAAATATATATATATATATATACATATATATCTAATTTTAAAAAATTATTCTCGAAAATTTTAATATTGCTAATAATATTAATGACCTTTGTCAAAAAAAAAAAAAAAATTAAGATATAATTTGAAATTGAGCTACAATAAGAATTCAAATAAATTTTAAATTTTATAAATAAATATTGAAATAAAAATAAGAATTTATGTTTGAAACATTAATTGAATGAACTTGAATTATAATTGTACTTTGAGTGATACAAATATCAATATATATATATATATATTTTTTTTTTTTTGGCAAGTAATGAACATGTGATACAAATATCTTATATATTTTCTGTCAAAAATGTGTAGCTAAGTTGGTAGCAGTTTCACTATATATTTTCAAATTAATTCAGTACTAAAAATATTATTAGTAATTTTAATTGCACCAACTCTCAAAATATAACGAGTTTGTTAAAAAATACTATGACAAAAATACTTATTTTATAAATTATTTAATGTAAAAAAATTATCATGGAGTTTATTTTCATTCTTTTTAGATAGAGAGATTCATGTATTTGGTCTCAAACAAATTTATATTTGGCAAGTTAAGTCTTAAAAAAATATATATTCTCACTTTTAAAGTTCATAACTTTTTTATTAAAGAAAATTAAGGTCTTTCTTCACAAATTTTGTCAATTTTTTTAAAAAGTTTAACCAATTTTGTAGTTCTAATTAATTAAAAAAATGATAATTAAGTCACTTTAGATGAAATATCTACAAACTTAGAGTAAACAAGATTGCAACACTCATTCGCCAAATATTACCGAAATGGTAAAATATATTTCATATAAAATGACTTGATTATTCTTTCCTTTTATTTAATAAACCACATAAACCGTTAAATTTTAAAAAAATTTGACAAAATTGGTAAAGAAGGACTTTGGTTTTTCTTAGGTAAAAAGGTTTGAAAACTTTAAAAGTGAAAAAAATATATATATTTTAGGACTAAACTTGTCAAGTATAAATTTGTTTAGGACCAAATTCACTCATTACACTTTTTAAAAAAATTTGTTAATTTCTTTCATATTTAGTTACTATATTTTTGCTCTTGTTTATTTTTTTCTTTTTAATTAGAGAAATTGATAATTTTTTTAAACTTATTGACTTTCATCCTATAATTATTAATTTCTTTTTATATTTTCGTACTATATTTTACTTTTTTTTTTATGGTATTATATCCCACAATTATTTTATAATTAACGTACTTGGTCCATTCTATCTAACAAACCATAATTAACGTATTTGGTCCATAATTAGATTTTTGTACATATTTCATCTTTCCAGCTAAAGATAGGGTTGGCATGAAAAGAATGTTTTAGCCATTTTCTCAATTCATAAATATAGTATTCAAATTCTTAATAGGTAATTCTTGAAAAAACAAATTATAAATATTGATTATATGTATTTTATTTTTTTTTATTATTATTTCAAATTTTAATAAATAAGTGATAAATATTAAATTTACGATGTTGATTTTTAATTAAACTAACAAGTGTATTATACAATATTCATAATTATTTTGTGATTGGAGATTAAAAAAATTAAGCTCTGAAAAAATATTAGAGTTTTCTTATGTGTGTTCACAATTTTTGTACTCAAATTGTTTAATTATGTGATTAGATTAATTGAACTGACAATCATAGTATAAAATTTTTAACAATTAAAAATCAATAAATAAATAAATAAAGGTATCAATAAAGAATATAAAAATAAAAGTTAACAATTAAAAGTCTATATAATAATCTATATGGTGAAGATAGAAATATATAATAAAGATAGTTAAAATTATGTTTTAGTAACTATTTTAGATTAAGTATTATAAATTATAAATTTACATATTTAAATCCTCAATTTTTATTTGAATATTTTTTAATTAAAATTTGAAACAAAAAAGAAGAAATTTTAAAAAATAACTCCATAAGATCAATATCTATTATTACAATCTATCTAGCAAAACGATAACTTTAATGGCAATAAAGTTTAGTCTAAACTTTATTCTTGTTTGTGGGAAAATTATTTAATTTTTTTTTTTTTAAATTCTCATGTAAACAACATAGTAAAGAACATAACGATGTTAGGAACTTCTACTGAAATTCTGTGATACCCCGTCCTACCTCAAAATCATAAGTGAATGTGTATTAGTATATAAGAATGAGTCTAGGTATTCATAGTCAATTTCGGGTATCTCTTTTGGTGCAGTGAGGATAATATCAAGTAATTGATTTTAGGTACTGCCAGGTCCATAGTAGCCGTACAACATCTAATAGACTCATCTAGTAGATGGTCTACTTAATGTTTATTATTAACTCACAACCCGAAGTTTGTGATATAATTATAATAGACGCATCTAGTAGATGGTCTACTGAATGTTTATTATTTACTTACAACCTGGAGTTTGTGATATAATTATAATAGACACATCTAGTAGATGGTCTTTTAAATTTTTATTAGTAACTCATATATCACATAATTATGGTTTTAATTTCCCTAATTATATGAGTTTTGTTTTTTTTTTTTTTTTTTTTTTTAAGACATTTCATCAATTGGACTCCTTTAGTATTGTAAAATAAAAAAGTATATTTGATTAATATAATATTGTTAAAAACTCATCTAACAGTATTATTTATTTAGGGACCAAATGATTTCAATATCATTATAAGTTTTATAATTTAAAATAAAAAAATCATTAATTAGAAAATTTTTATATCGTATTATATATTGTAATAGAGTTTTTTTTTTTTCCTTTGTGGTTTGAATGGACAAAAAAAAAAAAAAAAAAAAAAAGAAAGAAAGAAGAAAAGACATTAATTATTATTTAGATGTACAACAGAAAATACAATTGTACAAAAAAAAGATTGTTGGTGATATTATGAACGATAGTCTATGAACTTTGAAATATAAAAGTTAATACATTTTAATTAAAATTATATTTTCAACACTAAAAATTTATAATATTGGAATAGAATTTTAAAATAGAGAGAATTTAGTCCCAAAAAAATTTATGTTTGGCAATCTTAGTCCTAAAATATATTTTTTGATTTCTAAAGTCCCAAACTTTTTACCTAAGACAACTAAGGTCTTTTTTCACAAATTTCATAAAAAAATTTTAAAATTTGTATGATTTTTGTCGCGCCAAAAAAAGAATAATTAAATCACTTTACATTAAAACATAGGTGTCCTAGGTTTAATTTATTAGTGATGATGTAGTTGAAGGACTCTGTTACTATCAAAGGAGCTCTTCTGTCAAATTGGGGCTTTCTTATCCAAGTAAAATCGGGAAGAATAATTCCTCCCAAAGAAGCTCTCATGCTTTAGTCAATAAGCAACTCAAATATTAAAGGTAGAAATTAAAGATAAAAAAGTGATACATTTTTTTATGGTGATCATGAATCCGTTTATAGGCGCTAATATTGAGATATTTATCTCAAGTATCGAGATGTAGAATAAAGATAAGATCAATAAAATGACGGTTGTATCCTTGGTCACATTGAAAAGTGCACTTATCCATGCTTGTAATGCTATATTATGTTTATGCCCTTTATTGGGTATATACTAAGTGACATTGGGAAAGATGACTTTTACCATTTTTATAAAATTAAAGAGAAATATGCAACACATAGATAAAGACAATGGACAATTTCTTTAGGTTAAATCATGTATCTCATACATACTAATTTAAAGAATAATAAACAATCAATTGCATTAATAAATAGTATGAATAATATTATTGACTAAATAATAATAGTAATAACCATATCACATCTTACATTTGTTAAATGTGTTAAACACATTGTTAAATTCATAAATATACTACTAAAATTTTTAATAGTTAGCTCTTCAAAAGAAAGTGGATTATATTTGTTGAAACTTAATAAACTTCATTAACCTAGTTTATATATATGCATGATATAAAGAAATGACTTAGTTTGATTCGTTCAATTCAATTGCACATATTTCGTGAATGAACACGTGATACTTGATCATATACAAATATCACTTTTGACATTGTCAAAGTATTTCAATACTATGTTGGTGCTTTTTCTAGTACTATCTTCTTTAATACAAAAAATATTTATAGTAATTCTAAGTGCACAAAAATCCCAAAATATATTGAGATTGATTTAAATAATATGACAAAATGTTTCTTTATAAATTATTTTTTAATTTATCTAAATGAGTTTTTTATATATATATATATATATATATATATATTTAATTGCTGTTAATTTCCTTCATATTTATTTACTTCTACACTTATCCTATAATTTTTAAAACATTCTATACTAGATTCTATATTTTTTATTTTTATAGTACAAAATTATATAATTATTTTAGATTTATATATTTGGTCCTTCTAACCAATTTTTTCAATTAAACTGACTATTTTTGTACTCATTCAAATATGTTGTTAGACGAACCTTTTCTATCATCCATACATTCTACCTAACGAAGTTCAAAATAATTGTATAAACATTGTACATCTTCTATTTTTTAGTTGTAGTTAGGGTCGGAATGTAAGACATGTGTTATCTGATTTCTCAATTCATGAATAATGAGAGATAAATTGAAATAAAATAATATATATAAATCCATAAAACAAAATCAATAATTAAAAATTAAAATACTTAAAATCAATATTATTAATATATATATATATATATTAATGTAATATGTAAAAAATGTTGGTTTGTTTTAATCGTTTTGTATTTATAGCAAAGATAACATTATACTTGTAAATATTTGTATATGATAAATTTATAATATAATTTTTTTTTTTTTTTTTATATTTTTTTTTTATAAAATTTAATTATTTTTTAATTATTTTTAAAAATAAAATTTCTAATTTAATTAAAAATTAATATAGTCATGGAAAAAATAGTTAAACTTAAAAAAAGAAAGAAAAATGAAAGTGTGAATTGTTATTATTATTATTATTATTTTCTTGAAAAAAAAAAAAAAAGTTTACACAAAGGGGAAAGGGGAAGCGGTGGGGAGAGGGGGGGGTGAAGTGGGTCTGAGGTTTTGGGGGGAAATTTTTTGGTTTTTTTTTTTTTTTTTTTAGGGAAAGGAAGGGGGGGGGGGGGGGGGGGGGGGGGGGGAGGGGGAGTGAAGTGGGTCTGAGGCTTTGGGGGGCGGGGTTTTTGTTTTTTTTTGTTTTCTTATTAAAAAGAAAAAAAAAATTAAATGACATTTTTACCCCTGAGAAAATAATTTTTTTAAATATAACAGTTGACTAATGGTTGACAAAAGAAAATTAGCAGAAATGATGAAATTGACCAAAATTTATAAGATAAGGATGAAATTTTCCAAAGAAAAAAAAATGGATGAAATCGCAAAAAATTTATAATATAAGGGACCAATTTAGCCAATTTGCCTTTGTTTAATTGAATAAAAATACATACTCATGTTTTTAGGGGTATTTTCATTTATTTTTGTGATAAAAATGTATCATGTAACTAGAACATGCATAGAAAAGACGAAAAAGGCATCATTTGCCAACCCTAACTTTAGTCGAAATGTTGAAATATGTACGAGAATCTAATTAAAATTTATACAATTACTTGTATGGATGATGGAAAAATTAAGTCCATATAACAACTTAATTGAATGAACACTGGATTAATTGAAAAAAATTGACTAAAAGGATCAAATACGTTAATCCTAAATAATTGTAGGATCTAGTATCATAAAAAAGTTATAGGATGCAAGTGAAGAAGTTTTCAAAAGTTATTGAGAAAAAACAAGAGCTTCTATTAAATAGATATTTAGATAAATTTTAAAATATATACTCCTTAAGATAAATTTTTGACATTAAATAATATATCAAGAATTATATTGTTATAATATTTTAATCAAATCAGTATAATAAGAGAAACACTATTATGGACTTTGTTAGGTTGAATGTATGGATGACATTTATAATTTAATTTGATAAAAATATCCATATATATTTCTTTAATTGAATAAAAATATATAATCACGTTTTTAGGGGTATTTTCATTTATTTTTGTGCATAAAAATGGATCATGTGATTAATTGGAACAAAATCTAATATGGATGTTTTTTTTTTAATTGTTTCTTTAGGTTAAATACTATTCAAGTTCACATAATTAATGTTTCGAACATAAAATCTTATACTTTTTCGAATATTTGTTTTTATATATAGTTTGAAAATTATTGTCATTTTTTTTTTTGACTTCTAATTTTTGCTAAATTCAAATTATATTTTAAAATTTTTTTGTAAATACACATTTATATTTGTGAATAATATTAGAATTTATGAGAATACCTTGTAAATTTTTTAAAAAATATATGTATTTACAATCAATTTATTTAATAAACAACGGAGCCTTAACTAAATATAAATCAATCAGCTTTATTCATAAATATTTTAGGTTATAATTAATAATTCTTAGGTACAAGAACACTTGAACATTTTAAAGACCAAAAAAATTTAAAGATAGTAATAAAAATTAGGGACTAAATATGTTAATTATAAATTATAATAATTTATGTTTTAAAGTCTAATATATAAAAAAAAATTCTAAAATTTTGTAACTAGGCTGGCTTTTAGTTGTTTAATCAAATATACATTGAAACTTTTTCATTATAATTATACAGTTTTTAAATACATGTTCTATCTTTTTTCTGATTACAATTAGATTTCACTGGAAAACATGATGTTAAATGACATTCTTCAATACCTTAAATTCTTCAAAAATCTTCAAATTATAAGTATATTACTCAAATTTTAAATAGTTAAATCTTCAAAATAAAATTATGTAGGAAATAAATAACGTCTTGGTAAATTGTAGGAAAATGATCATAAGTCTAAATGAAAATTACTTTGAAAATAAATAATTGAAAAATATTGATAAAGGGTAATTCTTCTTCTTTTTTTTTTTTTTTTTTTTTTGTAATCTATAAAGGAAAATTCTTTTAATTTGATAAGAGTACTTGAATTCTTTCATTTTAAAAGCATCTAGTAAATAAATAGGAACGAAATTAAACAATATGTTTCTTTTAATGTAAAAATTCCTCGAGATAAATTTTGACATTAAATAATTTAGGGTAATTATCAAATTTAGTTCCTTAATAAATTTTTATCATCTCTAACTTTTCTTTTTATATTATAAAATTATATTCCTTATTTAATTTTATTTGTCTAAATCGATTATTTAGTGCTGAAGAAAAATAGTACTCATTATAGTACTTTGACAAATATTACATATTTACAAATAGAAAAATTAAAAATTTTCTTCATATCTTCAATGACATCATAATTATAAAAAAAAAATTGAATATTTTTAGTTTGATTAGATATATTTTGATTAGTGTTTCAAAATAAAATATATAAAAAATTCGAATCATAATAATTGACAAATCTTATAAAAGAGCAACCTATTTAGTATTATATTTGTTGAAACTTAATAAGCTTCATTAACTTAGCTTGTATGCATGATATATATAAATAACTTAGTTTGATTCGTTCAATTCAATTGCACTTGTTTCATGAATGAACACGTAATACATAATCATATACAAATATCACTTTTTACACTGTCAAATTACTTCAATATTTTGTTGGTGCTTTCTCTAGTACTATCTTCCTTAATACAAAAAATATTTATAGCAATTCTAACTGCACAAAAATCCCAAAATATATTTAAATTGATTAAAATAATATGACAAAATGTTTCTTTAATTTTTTTTTATTTATCTAAATGAGTTTATAAATATATATATATATATATATATATATATATTTAATTGTTGTTAATTTCCTTCATATTTATTTACTTCTACAGTTCTATCCTATAATTTTTAAAACATTTTATCCTAGATTCTATATTTTTTATTTTTATAGTACAAAATTATATAAATATTTAAGATTTATGTATTTGGTCCTTCTAACCAATTTTTTCAATTAACTTGACCATTTGTGTATTCATTAAAATATGTTTTTTTTTTAGATATTCTAACATCTTGTGTGTCTCGAAATCATGATCTCTAAGTCATTCAAATCTATTGTTAGACAAACCTTTTCTCTCATCCATACATTCTACCTAACGAAGTTGAAAATAATTGTATAAACATTGTAAATCTTCTATTTTTTAGTTGTAGTTAGGGTGAGAATTTAAGGCATGTCTTATCTGATTTCTCAATTCATGAATAATGAGAGATAAATTGAAATAAAATAATATATATAAATCCATAAAACAAAATCAATAATTAAAAAATTAAAATACTTGCAATATGATAAATCTAAGCGAATATATATATATATATATATATATATATATATATTGTAATATGTTGGTTTGTTTTAATTATTTTGTATTTTTGGCATATGCAAAATATTAGTGATTTATGGTTTTTTTTTTTTTTTTTAACCTCTATATATATATATATATCAAAGTAATATATGTACACAGGATATTTTATATATATACATTATTGTAATATATATATCGATGGAGTAATTGATTCCTTCTCTTCATATGTCATCCATATATGTACACAGAGGATATTTTATATATACACAATAAATAAAAATTTGATTGCAGCTTCTTTTCGAACGAGAATTATACATAATTCATGCCAAATATTGAATAATATAATAAAGAAACAACATAAAAATTAAATTGTATATTAAATCATATAGTGAAAAATAATTTATAGCAAAGATAACATTATACTTGTAAATATTTGTATATGATAAATTTATAACATTTTTTATTTATTCAAATCTAATTAGTTATATTTGTACATCATCATTTACAAATATAATTAATTAATTTTATTTTTTCAAAGTACTTAGAGTACTATGTAGGTGCTTTTTATGTAGTGTACTATTGCCTTTAATTATTAAGAAAAATCTTCCTATTAATTTTATTTACATTATGTTTCCAGATATAAGGTTTATTTATAGATAAAAATAAGATGCCACAGTATTTCTTCATAAACATTTGAAAATAACCACTAAAGAGTTGTTTTTTTGTTTCTTTTTTTTTTCTTTTTATGGATTTTTACTTTTAATCTATAAAAATTATAAAGATTTTTCATTAAGTTTTCCTTTATTATATATACTATAGAAAAATTAATACCATCTCATAGTATATTTATTACAAAATAATGAGAAATTTATTTCAAATAAGATAAATATAAACAGTACAATAATGCAATTTTGATAAAAAAAAAAAATATATATATATATATATATATATATATATACTTTATTATGTACTAACATGATACAAAGAAACTACCACGTTTTTCATGTGATGACCAATTAATTTTATATAAATAAACATATTATTTCAGAATTTTGTACAAATTTAATATAGATAAGATGAGATTGGTTACGTACCATGTATGGATGAGCTTTATTATTTCTATAAATTTAGCATGAGCAAAACAACAGAGGTCGAAAATGAATTACAAAACACTGAATATCCAAGAAAACTGCTAGGAAATACATTTATTAAAATCACCATGACACCATTTGATAATTACCCTGAGAACCTTGGGTGTATAAAGGAATACGCTGGTTGTGGAAAAGATCAAAACGGTTGTTGTCCTGGTCTCAAATGTGTTATGGTTGGGATGTACGCCGGATACATGTGCGAGGCCAAATAAAGTATGGACTGTTTGGTATTTATAATAAGTGAAAGAGGGAAGTCATAGGAAAAATGGAGTTATATATTATCCATATTCTGCAAAAAATATGCTTATGGTGTGATTTCTTTATATATTATGCTTATTATTGGTTCTGAATAAAATGTATATATCAATTTATTGATATATGTAGAAAGAAAAACGAAGGTTGTGCTTCCGATCATAGTAGTTGTTGTTCCGGTCTCGGATGTGCTAGCTGCTGCTTATTTTCGGAACCACTTAAACTTTTGATCGTGTTTTATTTAAGACATATATAAAATATTTACGTGTGTTTCTTGCTTTTTACTATTATTTTCCATGAAATAAATTTTTATTAATTCTTATGTTCTATCATTTTATTAAATATATATTTTTTTTTGTAAGTCATTTTATTAAATATTTTAATATTATACCGTAAGGTACATTTTTTTAACATTATATATGATCAATAAATTTTAGTCTTTTCATATTTGACTAACTTTTGAATCATAGCAAGCTAGATGATAAAAATTATTAGAAAAAATTAAAGAGAGAGAATAGAAAATGTACAATTTACTTAGGTTAAATCGGACATCTTGTATATACTAATTTAAAGAATAATAAGCTCTATTAAACAATGAATAAGATTAATAAATATTATGAATAATATCACTTATAGAGTTGTACACAAATTAAACTGTTCGCGAACAAAACTCTTTCGTTTATTAAACAAACCAAACTCAAACAATTTTTTAAGTTCGCCTACTCGAATAGCGTTCTCAAACATAATCAAGCGTTCTTGATCAAATTATAAATATTTATATATTATTAAAAAAAACTCTAATATTTAAATTAGGGTTTATATATAAGTTTTTCCTCTCATCTTCCCTAATCTATAGTGACAACTCCCATTTATTTACTTTATCTAGAGTCCAAACTCAACTCTCTTTATACATTTTTTACAAACCCTAAAAAAAGTGGCAGTTCCACTTCCCTTACTTTCTCTTTGATCAATAAATAAACCAAGTTGTTCGTGAACAAAGCTCGTTTATGCTCCGTTCGAGCTCGTTCATTTATTAAACAAACCAAGCTCAAACAATTTGTTAAACTCATTTAATTTTCAAGCCTACTCGAAGCTATAAATGCCATTCATACAAATTTTAATTAGATTCTCGTACATCTTTAATATTTTAGGATAGAGTTAGGGTTGGCATGAAAAGCATGTTTAAAGGTTTTTACAGCTTGGTTCTTCTAGTACATTATATTGATATTCTCTAATCATTTTTATCATGTACTTGTTTTTTTTTTTTTTTGGGTAAGTGGAATTTCATTAAAAAGAAATAATATTGCACAAATGAAAGATTAAAATCATTTATGGTAATAGAACAAAACACCAACCTAAAACTAGGTGGAATGAAAAAACTCAACCTAAAAAATTTTTTCAAGTTGGGTATAACGAACACTAAAAGCAATAGTACATAGAAAATTAAAGAAAACAGCCAATCTAAATCTTCGGCCTTCGGACAGCCAGTCATGAATCTCATATGCAAAGAGGGTTCGAATTCATCTTCTTTCTTCAACGACAACCCAACCCATCCTAGGTGTATCAACAATTTCATAGGATGCCTGAAAAATAGACAAAAAATGAACAAAGAGCCTAGATCTAAACAACCGGGTTTAACAAATTTTCATCCAAACGAAGAAAAAAAAAGATTAAGATCTAGATATTAGTAGAAAAATAAACATTTGAGATGTGAAAGGTAGTAAGAAAACTAAAGAAGTAGAGTAGAAAAATAAAGAAAAAATAAACTAAAGAAATACATAGAAAAAAGGAGAAAACAGTAAAAATCGAAGGAGAAGATCAATCTTCAGCCAAGTGAGAGCTATAGCCAGAGTTAAAACTCTCCCTTGAAAAAAACAAAAACAACTCTCTTTAGTGGTTATTTTCAAATATTTATGAAGAAATACTGTGGCATCTTATTTTTATCTATAAATAAACCTTATATCTGGAAACATAATGTAAATAAAATTAATAGGAGATTTTTCTTAATAATTAAAGGCAATAGTACACTACATAAAAAGCACCTACATAGTACTCAAGTACTTTGAAAAAATAAAATTAATTAATTATATTTGTAAATGATGATGTACAAATATAACTAATTAGATTTGAATAAATAAAAAATGTTATAAAAAATGTATAATGTTATCTTTGCTATAAATTATTTTTCACTATATGATTTAATATACAATTTAATTTTTATGTTGTTTCTTTATTATATTATTCAATATTTGGCATGAATTATGTATAATTCTCGTTCGAAAAGAAGCTGCAATAAAATTTTTATTTATTGTGTATATATATAATATCCTGTGTGTACATATATGGATGACATATGAAGAGAAGGAATCAATTACTCCATCGATATATATATTACAATAATGTATATATATAAAATATCCTGTGTACATATATTACTTTGATATATATATATAAAGGTATAAAAAAAAAAAAAAAAAACCTTAAATCACTAATATTTTGCATATGCCAAAAAAAAAAAATAATAAAAAAAACAACAAATAACAATAATATATATATATATATATATATATATATATATATTCGCTTAGATTTATCATATTGCAAGTATTTTAATTTTTTAATTATTGATTTTGTTTTATGGATTTATATATATTATTTTATTTCAATTTATCTCTCATTATTCATGAATTGAGAAATTAGATATCACATGCCTTAAATTCTGACCCTAACTACAACTAAAAAATAGAAGATTTACAATGTTTATACAATTATTTTCAACTTCGTTAGGTAGAATGTATGGATGAGAGAAAAGGTTTGTCTAACAATAGATTTGAATGACCTAGATATCATGATTTCGAGACACACATGATGTTAGAATATCTAAAAAAAAAAACATACTTTGAATGAGTACACAAATGGTCAAGTTAATTGAAAAAAATTGGTTAGAAGGACAAAATACATAAATCTTAAATAATTATATAAATTTTTATTATAGAATAAAAAATGTTGGATAAATTATAGGATATAAGTGTAAAAGTAAATAAATATGAAGGGAATTAACAACAATTAAATATATATATACACATATATATATATAAAAATAAAACAAAAATAAAGAAACATTTTGTCATATTATTTCAATCAATTTGAATATATTTTGGGATTTTTGTGCAGTTAGAATTACTATAAATATTTTTTGTATTAACGAAGATAGTACTAGAGAAAGCACCAACATAGTATTGAAGTACGTATTTGACAGTGTAAAAAGAGATATTTGTATATGATCATGTATCACGTGTTCATTCATGAAACAAGTGCAATTGAATTGAACGAATCAAACTAAGTTATTTATTTATATCATGCATACAAACTATGTTAATGAAGTTTATTAAGTTTCAACAAATATAATACTAAATAGGTTGCTCTTTTATAACATTTGTCAATTATTATGATTCGAATTTTTTACATATTTTATTTTGAAACACTAATCAAAATATATCTAATCAAACTAAAAATATTCAATTTTTTTTTTATAATTATGATGTCATTGCAGATATGGTAATAATTTTTCTATTTGTATATATATGTAATATTTGTCAAAGTACCATATTGAGTACTACTACTTTTTTCTTCATCACTAAATAATCGATTTAGACAAATAAAATTAAATAAGGAATATAATTTTATAATATAAAAAGAAAAGTTAGGATCAATGTAGATGATAAAAATTTATTAAGGAACTAAATTTGATAATTACCCTAAATTATTTAATGTCAAAATTTATCTCGAGGAATTTTTACATTAAAAGAAACATATTGTTTAATTTCGTTCCTATTTATTTACTAGATGCTTTTAAATTGAAAGAATTCAAGTACTCTTATCAAATTAAAAGAATTTTCCTTTATAGATTACAAAAAAAAAAAAAAGAAAAAAAGAAGAATTACCCTTTATCAATATTTTTCAATTATTTATTTTCAAAGTAATTTTCATTTAGACTTATCATTTTCCTACAATTTACCAACACGTTATTTATTTCCTACATAATTTTATTTTGAAGATTTAACTATTTAAAATTTGAGTAATATACTTATGATTTGAAGATTTTTGAAGAATTTAAGGTATTGAAGAATGTCATTTAACATCATGTTTTCCAGCAAAGTCTAATTGTAATCGAAAAAAGATAGAACATGTATTTAAAAACTGTATAATTATAATGAAAAAGTTTCAATGTATATTTGATTAAACAACTAAAAGCCAGCCTAGTTACAAAATTTTAGAATTTTTTTTTATATATTAGACTTTAAAACATAAATTATTATAATTTATAATTAACATATTTAGTCCCTAATTTTTATTACTATCTTTAAATTTTTTTGGTCTTTAAATTGTTCAAGTGTTTTTGTACCTAAGAATTATTAATTATAACCTAAAATATTTATGAATAAAGCTGATTGATTTATATTTAGTTAAGGCTCCGTTGTTTATTAAATAAATTGATTGTAAATACATATATTTTTAAAAAAATTTACAAGGTATTCTCATAAATTCTAATATTATTAACAAAATAAAGGTATTCACAAATATAAATTTTATACAAAAAATTTAAAGATAAAATTTGAATTTGAGCAAAAATTAGAAGTCAACATATTTTGAAAATTAAACAAGTCATGACAATAATTTTCAAACTATATATAAAAACAAATATTCGAAAAAGTATAAGATTTTATGTTCGAAACATTAATTATGTGAACTTGAATAGTATTTAACCTAAAGAAACAATTAAAAAAAAAAACATCTCATATTAGATTTTGTTCCAATTAATCACATGATCCATTTTTATGCACAAAAATAAATGAAAATACCCCTAAAAACATGATTATATATTTTTATTCAATTAAAGAAATATATATGGATATTTTTATCAAATTAAATTATAAATGTCATCCACACATTCAACCTAACAAAGTCCATAATAGTGTTTCTCTTATTATACTGGATTTGAATAAAATATTATAACAATATAATTCTTGATATATTATTTAATGTCAAAAATTTATCTTAAGGAGTATATATTTTAAAATTTATCTAAATATCTATTTAATAGAAGCTCTTTTTTTTTTCTCAATAAACTTTTGAAAACTTCTTCACTTGCATCCTATAACTTTTTTATGATACTAGATCCTACAATTATTTAGGATTAACGTATTTGATCCTTTTAGTCAATTTTTTTTCAATTAATCCAGTGCTCATTCAATTAAGTTGTTATATGGACTTTTTTCATCATCCATACAAGTAATTGTATAAATTTTAATTAGATTCTCGTACATATTTCAACATTTCGACTAAAGTTAGGGTTGACAAATGATGCCTTTTTCGTCTTTTCTGTGCATGTTCTAGTTACATGATACATTTTTATCACAAAAATAAATGAAAATACCCCTAAAAACATGAGTATGTATTTTTATTCAATTAAACAAAGGCAAATTGGCTAAATTGGTCCCTTACATTATAAATTTTTTTGCGATTTCATCCATTTTCTTTTTCTTTGGAAAATTTCATTCCTTATTTTATAAATTTTGGCCAATTTCATCCTTTCCGTTAATTTTTTTTTGGTCAACCATTAGTCAATCTGTTATATTTAAAAAATTATTTTTTCAGGGGTAAAAAAAAAATTTTTTTTTTTTTTTTTCTTTTTAATAAGAAAAAAAAAAACCAAAGAATTCCCCCCCCCCCCCAAAGCCTCAGACCCACTTCACTCCCCCTCTCCCCACACCCCCCCACCCTTCCCCTTTCCCCTAAAAAAAAGAAAAAGAAAACCCAAAAAATTTCCCCCCAAAACCTCAGACCCACTTCACTCCCCCTCTCCCCACCGCTTCCCCTTTCCCCTTTGTGTAAACTTTTTTTTTTTTTGACAAGAAAATAATAATAATAATAATAACAATTCACACTTTCATTTTTCTTTCTTTTTTTAAGTTTAACTATTTTTTCCATGACTATATTAATTTTTAATTAAATTAGAAATTTTATTTTTAAAAATAATTAAAAAATAATTAAATTTATAAAAAATATTATAAATAAAAAAAAAAAAAATTTAAAATTTAAAAAAAAAAAAAATAAAAAATATTATAAATTTATCATATACAAATATTTACAAGTATAATGTTATCTTTGCTATAAATACAAAACGATTAAAACAAACCAACATTTTTTACATATTACTTATATAATATATATATATATATTTTGATTTTAATTATTGATTTTAAGTATTTTAATTTTTAATTATTGATTTTGTTTTATGGATTTATATATATTATTTTATTTCAATTTATCTCTCATTATTCATGAATTGAGAAATCGGATAACACATGTCTTACATTCCGACCCTAACTACAACTAAAAAATAGAAGATGTACAATGTTTATACAATTATTTTGAACTTCGTTAGGTAGAATGTATGGATGATAGAAAAGGTTCGTCTAACAACATATTTGAATGAGTACAAAAATAGTCAGTTTAATTGAAAAAATTGGTTAGAAGGACCAAATATATAAATCTAAAATAATTATATAATTTTGTACTATAAAAATAAAAAATATAGAATCTAGTATAGAATGTTTTAAAAATTATAGGATAAGTGTAGAAGTAAATAAATATGAAGGAAATTAACAACAATTAAATATATATATATATATATATATATATAAACTCATTTAGATAAATTAAAAAATAATTTATAAAGAAACATTTTGTCATATTATTTTAATCAATCTCAATATATTTTGGGATTTTTGTGCAGTTAGAATTACTATAAATATTTTTTTTATTAAAGAAGATAGTACTAGAAAAAGCACCCAACATAGTATTGAAATACTTTGACAATGTCAAAAGTGATATTTGTATATGATCAAGTATCACGTGTTCATTCACGAAATATGTGCAATTGAATTGAACGAATCAAACTAAGTTATTTCTTTATATCATGCATATATATAAACTAAGTTAATGAAGTTTATTAAGTTTCAACAAATATAATCCACTTTCTTTTGAAGAGCTAACTATTAAAAATTTTAGTAGTATATTTATGAATTTAACAATGTGTTTAACACATTTAACAAATGTAAGATGTGATATGGTTATTACTATTATTATTTAGTCAATAATATTATTCATACTATTTATTAATGCAATTGATTGTTTATTATTCTTTAAATTAGTATGTATGAGATACATGATTTAACCTAAAGAAATTGTCCATTGTCTTTATCTATGTGTTGCATATTTCTCTTTAATTTTATAAAAATGGTAAAAGTCATCTTTCCCAATGTCACTTAGTATATACCCAATAAAGGGCATAAACATAATATAGCATTACAAGCATGGATAAGTGCACTTTTCAATGTGACCAAGGATATACAACCGTCATTTTATTGATCTTATCTTTATTTTACATCGCGATACTGAGATAAATATCTCAATATTAGCGCCTATAAACGGATTCATGATCACCATAAAAAAATGTATCACTTTTTTATCTTTAATTTCTACCTTTAATATTTGAGTTTCTTATTGACTAAAGCATGAGAGCTTCTTTGGGAGGAATTATTCTTCCCGCGTTTTACCGGATAAGAAAGCCCCAATTTGACAGAAGAGCTCCTTTGATAGTAACAGAGTCCTTCAACTACATCATCACTAATAAATTAAACCTAGGACACCTATGTTTTAATGTAAAGTGATTTAATTATTCTTTTTTCAGACGACAAAAATCATACAAATTTTAAAATTTTTTTATGAAATTTGTGAAAAAAGACCTTAGTTGTCTAAGGTAAAAAGTTTGGGACTTTAGAAATCAAAAAATATATTTTAGGACTAAGATTGCCAAACGTAAATTTTTTTGGGACTAAATTCTCTCTATTTTAAAATTCTATTCCAATATTATAAATTTTTAGTGTTGAAAATATAATTTTAATTAAAATGTATTAACTTTTATATTTCAAAGTTCATAGACTATCGTTCATAATATCACCAACAATCTTTTTTTTGTACAATTGTATTTTCTGTTGTACATCTAAATAATAATTAATGTCTTTTCTTCTTTCTTTCTTTTTTTTCTTTTTTTTTTCTTTTTGTCCATTCAAACCACAAAGGAAAAAAAAAAACTCTATTACAATATATAATACGATATAAAAATTTTCTAATTAATGATTTTTTTATTTTAATTTATAAAACTTATAATGATATTGAAATCATTTGGTCACTAAATAAATAATACTGTTAGATGAGTTTTTAACAATATTATATTAATCACTTAATAATATATATATATATATATATAAGTAATTTTGGTAATTATATATATACAAAAAATCAATTAAAAGATTGAAATATATATGTAAATCAATCAATCAAATGCATTTTGACCACCAATCAAAAAAATCTAAGGGATTTCGTCATCTAATATATTTTTTTTCCCAAATGTTTGTAATTGAAATTCCGTTCTTTTCCGTTTTGTCTTTTAAGCTAAAGTTTGAGTTCACAATTATATTAAATTTCCTCCTCAAAATAAAAAGGAAAATTATCAAATTATTTCATTTTTATATTAT
>JAHSUH010001742.1:0-13616 GCA_025388415.1 Cynanchum wilfordii
GAAATTTAAGGAGTGGGAGGTTCAGGTTGCATCGAGAGTGCTAAGGTGGATCAGGTGAAGGCTTCAATGGAGAATGGGGTCCTTACAATTACTGTTCCCAAGGAAGAATGAAGAAAGCAGAGGTGAAATCCATTGAAATTTCTGGTTAGATAAAATTGAACCCTAATTAAGTCGCTTGTACATGAAAATTATTCTTCTAAAATATGCGATTAATATCAGGTCGCTTGTAACAATTTTCAAATAAATTGTCTGTAATGTCTTTTACCTATGGTTAAGATCTAGGATGTGATTGATTACCTATTACTGTTCGTACTCCTTTCTTGATGAATTGTTCCCTGTTTTTAAATAACAGCAGAACTTGCTTTCTATGACTATTGCTTCACATAATAATATTGGCTATGACATGAAAAAGAACATGAAAAAATAATAATCTGCTTTCATAACATCAATGGAGTAATCAAAATGAAAGGATTAAGTCAACGAGAGAATTCCATGAATTGTATGAATTCCCACCTTTGGCTATAGCTAGCTGCGCCATTTCCTTTAAAGCAGCTGCTCTCTGTCTCATCTCCTCCCCTTCGGCCTCTTGCATAAGTCTTTTCACAGCTTTCTCAATGTTTTCTCTGTTCAAGATATCCTCCAATTCAAGCCCTACCTTCCATACATGATTAAGGTACCTTGCATTCGCATATTGGTCACTGAATTGAGGTCTGGCATATTATCGGTACCCCTTCACAAAAATGCTCTCCAGTGTAGAGTCTCCAACCACAATGGCTCCAAAACCCACCCACTGGATCATGTGCCAGGACTTCCTTCTGTGGAGCCCATTTAACTATACAACCTCTCTGTTCAACTGTTTCTTTGAAGCCTTCTGGCAATTGTTCAATCCAGTGTGAGCCAAGAACTGAATCAGGTCTTATTACCCATAAGAATGGTTGCTCACTATTGGCTAGTCCCCAAGCCATCTCTGTTAGCTCACTTGCTCCCATGGTTACCAAACTTCCTACGCTTACATATATAACTGAATTTTTGGGTTGCCTGTCAAGCCAAAGCATACAATCTATATCTTCAGAGAGCAAGCTCGTTGATATGGTTGGAGCTATTTTGTGCAGGGGGCCTATTGCAAAGCTTGGAATTTGTTGGTACTCATACCTGAACTGTTCTTGTGAATGATGTTCTAGATGCTCCAGGCTATTCAATATTACTGCTGAAGCTCTTCTTACTTTGGAAAAAAGAATCTTTATCAACTTCACTAGCCGATTAAATTCTCCAAAGGACCTAATGAAATGTACAAGTTCTTTGTATCTGATGGAATAAAGCTGAGGTACAGGCTCCTCCATTATCAAGGAATCTGCAGAATTAGGTCCATTCCTTATCAAGTAATATTCAGATTATGTGTAATTACATCATGTGAATCACACACAGAAATTATAGTGTCTGTTCTTGGGATCTTGAATACTTTCTTCATTTTTTCTGCTTCTTCTTGTTTGCACTTTGCAGTGACTACTCTTTTCTTACCACATATATTTGTTGAATTTTGTTTTAGAAATATATATATATCTTTGTTTGCCATTTTCTATACAGTCTTAAAATAATTGTGCATCAGTATTATGCAGGAAATCGCAGACAGATGATAGATACCTTGAGGTGGAAAGTAGCCATGCTCTTCGAGTCGTAAGGTAGCACTGAAAAGCAGGATACAAGAAATGCTGCTGGTGCACAATATAATGCTCGAAAGATTCAGCTGAGAAGCCACATCTTCTGCAGAGTACATTAGGATGTCATAAATGATACAACTGACCTGATAACTTGGATTTTGTTCAATGAAGTGTGCCAATGTCTTATGGAATGGTGCTGCAATGTTTCTGTTGATAATTGATACGACAGATAAAGGTTCCATCATGGGATTGACCTGATCAGACAGATTTTCCTTCTCCCATTGGTAGAAAAATGAAGTCTTTGTGGGTTGAAAAATGATCAGGAGGGTTGAGTTCTGTATGTGCAATGATTATAGAGAATCCTTTTGAGTGAAGAATGGAGGCTAGCTGAAGCATAGGGGTAATGTGGCCTTGTAGATGGCATGGTACAAGCACTAGATGTTTTGTGTTCTTCTTGTTGTTGTGCTTTGGGGCTTTCTCCATTTCCAAACTCTGTATTGGATCAGAGCTTGGAATCTGAGAGTTGTTTAATTGGTAGTGGCAAAAGAATCAAGACAGAAGATGAACTTATAAAGTATTATACTATTATTATTATTATCAAGAGCAGAAAGATTCCGTTATGGTTTCTTACAGATCAAGTGGATCTACTTTTTTTGTTCTTTGCTAGGGTTGTCTTCTTGTAATGGGAATTCAAAGTTTTGGTAATATTTTGAACCTCAGACATGGTACCTTATCTGCTCCTAAGAACTACATGCTACAAATTGTCATTTTGGTTTTTTTTTTTTTTCCTTTTTTTTAGATAAGCTACATGCTACACTGCCTCCTAAGAACCTCAGACATGGTACCTTATCTGCTTCCAAAGAAACGGACAAAAATTTACATCTCTCAATTGTTTTTCATTGGTCATATTGATTTTTTTTTCCTTTTTACTTCTATAATTAATATGTTTACAAAATAAAATTAAAATTTTTTTAATCTTTCTTAATCAAATAACGAATTTTCTTACAATAAATTATAAATAAATAAATAAAATCATTAAGTTGCAAATAAATATTTAAATACAAAACATAACATTTATATATATATAAATATATGTCAATATTTTTATTTCATAGACACATCAATTATTTTAAAGAAACGTTTAAAATTAATGTGTTATTTAATTCAAAATCACGTGATAGAAGGAATCTCGATATAAGATTAAAAAAAAATTAAAAAAAAAAAAAAAAGTTTCTGTGGAATATTATTATGTGTCATAAATGATTTTTAAACTATAAAAGTCTACCTTTAACTTAATTCACATAAGAAAAAAACTTTAATATTAAATTTTAAACAATTATATATATTAATCAATATTTGAATATTTAATCTCATGACATATTACTATTTTGGCCCAATTTGTGGGCTTATGATAGTTCCCCACAAGTTGAATTCTCTGAGTGCATTTCGGCCCAACTCTTGAGAAGCCCAGAAACTTCTCGAAACTTCTTAACCTATCCACGTTCTGGAAAGAACGGATGTTCAGTCCAGAGCGTTCGAGATCAGTTCCACTCCACTTATATAATTCCTTTTTCTCTCTGATTCTTTCCCAATTCAGTTGTGAAATATCAAATTCTCGCTTGCAATTTTGTTAACTCTCCTCTACGATTCAGTTCGATCATTGAGAAAATGTCGTTGATTCCGAGCTTTTTCGGTGGCCGAAGGACCAACGTCTTCGATCCATTCTCTTTGGACGTTTGGGATCCTTTCAAGGACTTTCCGTTTCCTTCCTCCTCTGCTCTGTCTTCCTCAACAGGCCGGGATACATCGGCGTTTGCCGCTACTCGGGTGGACTGGAAGGAGACTCCGGAGGCTCACGTGTTCAAGGCTGACCTTCCCGGTATTAAGAAAGAGGAAGTGAAGGTGGAAATCGACGACGATAGGGTTCTGATGATAAGGGGAGAGAGGAGTGTGAAGAAAGAAGACAAGAACGATACGTGGCATCGTGTGGAGCGCAGCAGTGGCAATTTCATGAGGAAGTTCAGGTTGCCTGAGAATGCTAAGATGGATCAGGTGAAGGCTTCTATGGAGAATGGTGTCCTCACAGTTACTGTTCCCAAGGAAGAGATTAAGAAAGCAGATGTTAAATCCATTGAAATTTCTGGTTAAATAAAATTGTTCTGTAAACTGTTCCTTTTTGTGAATTGTGATGGTGTGATGGTGTGTTGAAATTTGCACCTTGCTACTGTGTTTGATAAATAAATATGTGAATTGATCGATGTTTGTCTGTTAATAATCTTTCTTCTTATGCCTTAATGCCTGATTCCTACCTCTTTTTCGGTTTATTCACTTTCTGTAAATCTTTAAAATGTTCAAATTTAAGGAGTTAAAAGGATATTGGATCCTATATCTTTTCGGCTTGTTCTAACGAAATATCACTTGACAGAGCTTGAATTTATTACCAAATCTTGAATTAGCCCTAAAACTCGACAAGAGACTGTTCTTTATTTGGAAACGACATTTCTGACAATAACTTTGGATCACCATTGCCAAAGGTCTTCAATGTTCCATCAACTATGGTGAGTCTAGTTTTCCTTTGTCCATTGAGAAAGAGGAAATGAACTCTATCAAGTCATTCAAGGACTCATAAGATGAACCACCTTCGTCCATAGCAGTTTCTGCATTTGCTTTCATGTTCAACATTCTTTCCCTCAGTTCTTTACCTTCCTCATCGATCATCAGCCTTCTTATACTTTTCTCAATAGCACCTCTGTCTTTAACATTCTCAATTTCAATCCCTACCTTCCATTTATCGGTCAAATATCTGGCATTAATCTTCTGGTCTCCAAAACGCGGCGTGCATATCATCGGAACACCTTCGCACATGCTTTCCAGTGTCGAATTCCACCCGCAGTGACTCCAAAATCCACCTATTGCAGGATGTGCAAGAACCTGTTTCTGGGGAGCCCATTTCACTATTTGACCTCTTTCTCCCACCATTTCTCTGAACCCATCAGGCAAGAACTTGTCACATTGAACACCGTCCACTACTGATTTTGGTCGGACAACCCACAAGAACGGTTGCCCACTATTGGCAAGTCCCCAAGCTGTCTCCGTCAGCTCTTCTCCGTCAATTACTGCTATGCTTCCCAAGCTTATGTAGAGAACAGAATTAGTATCTTGTTTGTCTAGCCAAGAAATACAATTTAGATCCTCTTCCAAGAAACTGGTCAACGCCGGCGCAGCCCTTTTGTGAAAAGGGCCTATTGGGAAAAATCGAACTTTATGAAATTGCTGAAGCTCTGTCAATGATTTATGCTCAAGATGGTCAATCGAATTCCAAATAATGCCCACGGAAGTGTTAATTCCGTTTAAACGGGAGAGAAAATCTCTCTGTTCTTCTTTAATTTCATAAGACAGAGGGATCGGAAAATCTTTGAAGAAAAGTGGAGGAAGCTCTGGCACAGGTTCCTGCATCTTGGACTCTGCATCTGCAATTGAACAATCATCTGCAGTGAACAAATACGAACTCATATATATATATATATATATATATATATATATATATATATATATATATAATATATACCTGGAAAAGGTAATTGATTTTCTGATTGAAGTTGAAGGAGGTAATGATAAGGTTGCACGGCGGCAGCCAGGTAAGTTCTTAAAACCAAGCTGGGCAGCTTTAAATTAGCGGCGACTGACTCAGCAAAGTACAGAACAGAGTCACGGATAAGGCAAACAATCCGACCGTACTCCTCTTCTTTATTCGACAGCAATTTGACCAGAAAATCCTCCAGAGGTGCTTTCAAGTTCTTGTTTAAATCCAATATAACATTAGGAAGATTCCCGAGAGTAGATGTATCGTAGGTGGTCGGTAAATTTGAAGGTAGCTGTCGGAAAACAAATCCGGGATGGTTGGAAGGATCAGGGGAGTTGATGTCGGTATGTGCAACTATGATGGAAAAGCCTTTTGAGTGGAGAATGGAAGCTAATTGAAGCATGGGAGTAGTGTGGCCTTGGTAAGGAAATGGTACCAACACAACTGAAAGTTTTTGCCCTTTACCCATTTCTCCCAAGTTTGCACTCTGCACTTTTTGGGTGAAAAGCTAATAATATAAAGGAAAACTTAAAACCTTTAGTTTAGTAGAATGAAAAAAAAAAAACGTATTAAATGCTAAAAACAAAATTATGTATTTAATACTTGTTGTAAGTGCATTTAGATGAGATTTTCTCGTGAGCGTAAGAGTTGTGTAAGTGCATAGATGACCTTTCTCGTGAAGGCCATGTAAGAAGTCCTGGATGTAATTTCTCTCAAATAAAAATTATTGCTCTATGAACACAATTTGTACTCATTGATTTTCATACACCATTTACGCGTCATATCTTGTACACTAGATGTGACAATATATTCATATATGGTTTATTCAATATTAAATTTAATATTTTATTCTTTTTAATTTTGTGCATATTAAAAAAAAAAATTATTGAGGAAATAAAAATAAAAGGAAGAATCTTATAGGTGAGAGAAGGTAATTTTTTCTTGGAATTATCTTTTTTTTTTTTGGTAAATGTTTTCTTGGAATTATCTAATATCCGGTTTTGTCGGGTTCTTAATTGGAACTTAGTGGGAAATAATACCTAACCGGGTCAAAATATCACTTCCGGTTCGCATAAACCATAAATGGGAATCTTGTCAGGAGTTGTGGGCATTTTAACTTTCCCGGGTCAAATTAGACGTCTAAGGGAAATCAAATTGATTGGTCAATTTTAAAAGTAATATTTGATGAAATTAATTCCAACTTGAATAATTTATTTTTATACTTAAAAAAGTAATGATAATAATATTTTAATTTTTTTTTTTAAAAAAAAAAATTAATGATAAATTTTTTTCTTATATATTTGTGAGGGAGGTTTAATTTGAAAATCCCATGTTAATCGGACTATACGTACGTACGCCAACATGCATTCAGCATGGCTGTCCAAGTATTTATTTTATCACACTCTTATAAATTAATGGATTCTGGGCTTATTGCGTAATGATGAATGTATAATTCAATTGATTAAATATTTAATTTATAATTAAGAGATTATGAGTTTGAGTTATAACAATGATAAATTATTGCAAATAAAGATATATTCTCAAAAGATTTACAATAAAAGAATATATATAGATATATATATATATATATATATATTAACCAAAATGAAACTTGTCAATTCGTGAGGAAAAAGTTTAATTTGATCTCTCTAATACAATATTTCGAATTTGAATTTTGTTAGTAGAGAAATTAGTGGTAAAAGAAATAAATCTGATTAGCTTGATTTTAAATTAGCGGACAATCAAAATGCTTGCAAGTGAAAGAGTAGTGACCAAGATCTAATTATACTTGATTAAGTACATTTACTTATATAAAAAAATTAGCATAAAAAGAATTTTTTTAAGTGAAAAATAATTAATATTAAAGAAATATTTTTTTTTTAAAAAAAAATTAATTAATAAACTCAATTTTAAATTAATTAAAATACAAACCATCTATGAATTCAAAGTTGTAACTCTAAAAATAAAAACCTTGTTGAATCATTTTATAGGCTCGTACGTACGTTGTACTACACTTGGAAAAAAGTACCAAAATAGAACCTAATTTATAAATAACCTAAGATCCATAGTCATATAATCACAATAGGCAAAATCGTGTCTTATTCGTCCACCTTAATTACTTTGGTGGTGGTGGACATCTAAATCATCAACCCACTTCCTAAATCTTTTATAATAAAAATTCTTATAATCCCCCAAAAAGTGCCATCTTTTCTCTCTTTTAGTTAAGACCCATAGAATTTTTCCATTTAGTATTTTCTTTAATTACTTAATATTTATACATAAGTTAGTTTATAAGTGAGAAGTCAGGAATTTGATTTATTGACATTTTGTAATCAACTAATATGGGATTAGTTAAAATAATAATGATAATGTAGTACAGATAATATTACAGAGAAATGAATTCAAGAACGTTGTACTACAATTTAAAGTTCTCCACTCACTTCAGCTGTATAAAAGAAGTAAAAGATCAGTACAGAATTTCTTAATTAAGGAATTACAGATATGGAGAGCCACACCGCGACGTTTTTCTTGGGGAATATCGCCGGAAAGGGCAACGTGGAAATAAAGTACTTAATCGATCTGGGATCGGCGTTTTTTATGTCGGTGGTGGTGGAATGGCTGTCTCATACGAGGTTCGTCGTCGACGATTCTGCAAAAGAAAAACAACGTCGTTGCGGGGCTGATACAGACAGGTTTGTACGGCGTTCGGACAACGTTGGCATACTTGCTTATGCTTCAGGTCATGTCATTTGATGTCTGGATATTGTTCATGGCTGTTGCTGGGTATAGTTTAGGATTCTTGATTTTTGGCAGCCGTTTTTTTGACGATGACGATAAACATGATCACAAACACCAACATGGGTTGTTGTATCAGAAACCCGCTACTGATCTTCCTCCTCTGACCTGCTAATATTTAATCAATATCCGGCCAGCCGGTCAGCAAATTCAGGAGGCATACAACAGCCGGATTATTAATTAATTGATAACATGATGTTCATTATATATATATTTGGATTATTGAAAATAAGTTAGTGAGTAAGATTGAAAGATATAGATAATAAAATCGTTTGTGCATAATTTTGTTGTACGTAATAAGTTCATATTTTATTAAACTGGTATTCTTTTGAATGTACATTTTATAATTGTAACAAATTATGAAGAGTTCAATTCCTCAACCACCATTGTCAATGGTTGGTAGCAACCATTGTTGAAGAGCCATAGTCAATGGTTGGTAGCAACCATTGTTGAAGAAAGGAGCCATCAATGGTGAATTATGGAGATCTTGTTCACACACCATTTTTGGTCCTATAAATAGAGAGGCTTCTCAAAGCCTTTCAATCATCAAAAAACACAATCAAAAAAGAATTGTGTAATATCCTAGAGTGATATGTATGTGAGTTTTGTGAGAGTTTTTTTTAGAGCTTGTATAGTCTCTTCCTTCCATTCTTGAAAGTAATAGAAGTATTTTTCTCTCATATTAGCTCCTAAACGATCTTTTTATTCTCAACAAGTGGTATCAGAGCATTTGGTGAGGTCCAAGCAAATTTCGGCCGAAAATTTTTCTTCCCGAAATTGTATTTTGAGTATACCATTGGAAAGCTCTCGCCGAGCCGATTCCGAACATATATTTTTCGGAATTTTTCGACCACCGGAAGGCCTTCAAACCTCCGGTCAAAGTAACTCTGTTGTCGGTCAACGGCGCCGGAACAAGTGCCGGAAAAACCAGGCGCCTGAGGTTGAAGACGACCCAGTCAGCGCCACGTCAGCGCCACGTGGCCGCCACGTCAGCAGCCATTCTGCCAGCTTCCACACCCAGTCACCTGCCACACAATCTGCCACATCACCAGTCAGTTTTTAATTGCAGTTTGGTCCCTCAATTTTTGAAAAATTATAATTTTCACCTATAATTTTTCAAAAATTATATTGTGACCCCGAAAGTGTCTACCCTACCATGTAACTCCTCATAGGTACTACTTCACAACATACAAAGTCGAGACTTTGGAGCCGTGAAGATGACGGGTAATCCCGACTATCCTGGAATAGTTGGAATTGGTGATATCCAAATAAAGACAGTCCGGGAGCACAATCACTTTGAACGATGTCGGACATGTGCCGGATCTTCGGCTCAATCTCCTTTCGGTTGTATCTCTTGACAAACAAGAGTATGAAAACCATTTTAGCAAGGGCACATGGAAACTGTCAAAGGGTGTTTTACAAATTGCTCGAGGACATGTTTGTGGCACATTGTACAAAACTCATTTGAAGATTTGTACGCACAACCTCAATATTGTAGAGGAACCCTCGGATCTATGGCACGAGAGCCTGGCCACATGGGTGAGAAAGGGTTGACTACCTTAATCAAGAAGAAGCTTATCAATGTTGACAAGAATGCCGCACTGGGTCATTGCAATCATTGTTTATTTGGTAAGCAACATAGAGTCTCATTTAATTTCACTTCAACAAAAAGATCAGAGTTGTTGAGTTTGGTACACTCTGATGTTTGCGGTCCCATGGAGGTTGAATCACTCGGTGGAAGCAGATATTTTTTGACTTTCATTGATGATGCATCTCGAAAAGTGTGGGTGTATTTCCTAAAGACGAAGGACCAGGTGTTCGAGTGCTTCAAATCATTTCACGTCATGGTAGAACGTGAAACCGGAAAGAAGATGAAATGTATCCGGTCTGATAATGGAGGAGAGTATACTTCTAAGGCGTTCGATGCATATTGTAGAGCATATGGCATTCGACATGAGAAGTCAGTACCACGCACTCCTCAAAGCACAATGGTGTTGCTGAAAGAATGAACCGGACTATCTTGGAGCGTGTCCGGAGCATGTTGAATATGGCTAAACTTCCAAAGCAATTTTGGGGAGAAGCAGTCAACACCGCATGTTATCTCATCAACCGATCACCTTCAGTACCACTAAATTTTGAAGTTCCGGAAAGACTATGGACAGGTAAGGATCCTACATACTCACATCTTAGAGTATTTGGTTGTGCATCATATGCACATGTATCCAAAGAGCTTAGGCAGAAGCTTGATGCGAGGACTATCCCATGCATTTTCATTGGCTATGGAAATGAAGAGTTTGGATACAGGTTATGGGATCCTAAGGAGAAAAAGGTGATCAGGAGCAGGGACGTTGTGTTCCATGAAAATTTGACAATAGAAGACATTGAAAAATCCACAATGTCTCGGAAGTCAAATGAGGGTGCTCAAGTTTCAGATGTAGCATCGGAATTGTTCTTGAGAAACAATGACGTAGTGCTAGAAGAAAACTCAGAAGCAGAAGAAGAGGAGATAGAAGAGAGTGAAGAGCAAGGGGAGCCACACCACACCACGCCAGACACAGATGATGGTAGCTCTTCTGAGATGGTTTCAACTGTTCGTAGATCCGAACGAGGTCGTATACCATCAAAAAGGTACGCATCGTCCGAATACCTTTTGTTGACTGAAGATGGAGAACCAGAGAGTTTTCAAGAAGCTATGTCTCATAAGGATAAAGAAAAATGGGCCGATAGCATGCCAGATGAGTTAGAATCTCTGCAGAAAAATCAAACTTATGAGAATGTAGAACTTCCTAAAGGGAAGAAGGCACCGAGAAACAAATGGGTGTTCAAGCTAAAGATGGATGCAAGCGGACAAGTGGTGAAACACAAAGCTCGATTAGTTGTCAAAGGGTTCCAACAGAAGAAAGGAATTGACTTTGATGAAATCTTTGCACCAGTTGTCAAGATGACTTCAATCCGAGTTATACTTGGCTTGGCGGCTAGTATGAACTTGGAGCTGGAACAGATGGACGTGAAGACGGCATTTCTTCATGGAGATTTGGAAGAGGAAATCTATATGCAACAACCAGAAGGTTTTGAGGTTTCAAATACTAACCTCGTGTGCAAGCTATCTAAAAGTTTGTATGGTCTGAAGCAGGCACCAAGGCAGTGGAATAAGAAGTTTGATTCATGCATGAAGGGTCAAGGCTACAAGAAGACAACTGCAGATGAGTGTGTATACATCAAGAGACTTCAAGATGGTACTTTCATTACTCTTCTACTATATGTAGACGACATGTTGATCGTTGGGAAAGATGTGATGAAGATAAACGAACTAAAGAAAGAACTTTCTAAGTCTTTTGACATGAAAGACTTAGGACCGGCTCAACAGATTCTTGGAATGCAAATCACTCGAGACAGGAAGAATCGCAAGTTATGGCTATCGCAAGAGAAGTACATTGAACGGGTGCTTACCAGATTCAACATGAATGATGCCAAACCCGTTAGTGTTCCACTTGCGAATCACTTCAAGCTAAGCAAAAGAACATGTCCCACATCCAAGGAAGAGATCGGGGAGATGTCAGCGGTGCCCTACTCCTCAGCAGCTGGAAGTCCGATGTACGCCATGGTACGCACACGACCGGATATTGCTCATGCAGTAGGTACAGCGAGTCGTTTTCTCTCTAACCCCGGGAAGGAGCATTGGGAGGCAGTCAAATGGATTCTAAGGTACTTGAAAGGTACCATGAAGTTATGTCTTTGCTACGGAGGTGATGATCCAGCTCTTGAAAGGCTATATATGCCGGAGATATGGCCAGGGATACCGATAGTAGAAAGTCTACTTCAGGATATATCTACACTTTCACGGGGCAGCTTCTTGGGGCAATCAAGATCGAGCAGTGTGACGCTTTATCTACAACGGGGCGCTAATACATATCGGGTCATTGTCGTCGTAAGGAAACGGTGCGCGGCTGGTGCGGTATCTCCAAGAATCTCGATCCAGCAGAAAGAGTACGGTGTCCATATGGGCTTCCAGAGCGCTTACTTGACCGAAAACTCCCATTATCATTCTCGCATAAAGATATCGATGTTCCCACATCATCGATACGCGAGCACGATTCATCAACACATCGTTGTGACTAGCGAAGATCAACACAAAAGAGAATCCATTGATACGCCGACAAAGGGTGTACACGAGACGGGTTAGAGCTTACGCAGAGACATAACCGGACGCTAGCTTTAAATATGCCGAAGGTGGAGAATAGATTGATTTCAGTCGTCTCAATCTACACCATATCAAGTGTTCACTCTTTCTTCCACTGTTAAGCGTAGGCAACCACATGAAGAGCCGCAGTGATCGGCAGCAACATTCTGGCAGAGTGGAGCGATTAATAGTGAATTATGATCTTGTTCACACACCATTTTGGTCCTATAAATAGTGTGGCTTCTCAAGCCTTAAATCATCAAAAATCAGGTGAACAAGATCTCCATAATTCACCATTGACGGTTTTTTTTTCAAGGGCTCCTACCAACCATCGACCACGGCTCTTCAACGCGTCGCTACCAACCATCGACAATCGTGGCCGAGGAATCAACTCTTCAATATGCTTCTAGACGGACACGACCTCGAAATCTCTTCAACTCCCCATACGCCTGATACCACTTGTTGAGAATAAAAAAGATCGCTTGGAGCTAATATGAGAGAAAAATACTTCTATTACTTTCAAGAGAATGGAAGGAAGAGACTATTATCAAGCTCTAAAAAAAAAAAACTCTCACAAAACTCACACACATATCACTCTAGGATAACACAATTCTTTCTTGACTGTGTTTTTTTTAATTGCCGCTCAATGTACTTCTTGCGGTAGCCATAACTTGCGATTCTTCTTGCCTCCCGAGTGATTTCGCATTCCAAGAATCTGCTGAGCCGTTCTAAGTCTTTCACGTCAAAAGACTTAGAAAGTTCTTTCTTTAGTTTGCTTATCTTCATTACATCTTTCCCAACGATCAATGTCGTCTACATATAGTAGAAGAGTAATGAAAGTACCATCTTGAAGTCTCTTGATGTATACACACTCATCCGCGCTTGTCTTCAGTAGCCTCGACCTCCGCTTACTTCATCAACCTCTAATTCTTCTTCAGCTGGCCCTCTGTCTGCACTACATAAACTTTTAGATAGCTTGCACACGTAGTATTTGAAACCTCAAAACCTTCTCGGCGTTGCTGCATATAGATTTCCTCTTCCAAATCTCCATGAAGAAAATGTCCTTCACGTCCATCCTGCTCCAGCTCCAAGTTCAAATACTATGCCAAGCCAAGTATAACTCTGACAGTCATCTTGATAACCGTGCAAAGATTTCATCAAAGTCAATTCTTTTCTGCTTGGAACCCTTTGACAACTAATCAGCAGAGAGTTTCACCCACTTGTCCGCGTGGATCCATCTTTAGCTCAAACCCATTTGTTTCAAAGGCCTTCTCCCTTTTAGAAGTTCTACATTCTCATACGTTTGATTTTTCATGAGAGATTCTAACTCATCCCGTATCGCTTTCACCATTTTTTTATCCTTATGAGACATAGCTTCTTGAAAACTCTGCTCTATCTT
>JAHSUH010001746.1:0-80000 GCA_025388415.1 Cynanchum wilfordii
AAAACTTGGTTACTATAAGAATGTAGAGTAGGCCTATTTATAAAGTTTTTCCTAACTTCTTAGAATCCTAATAGAATAATTTCTTACTAACTTCTCATCAGAATCCTAATAGAATAATAATAAATAAATAAAATCCTAATTAAAATAGGAGATAATTATCTCTCTCTAATAACTAATTAAATAATAATAAAGATAAGATAATTTGAATATATCTTCAAATATCTTGAGAATTGTTGATAGTCATCCGTTCAAATTTTAATTCTTTCTCGGAAAGACGTCTTCGCAATAATTGATGACTAAGAATAAGTCTTTTAGCCAAATTCCGCTTAAAAATTAGGTCGATATCTAATCAAAATGTAAGAGAATTAAATATAATAATTATGAAATTTTATGACTTATCAAGGGGTATCCAGGATTTGATTTTTTATAGAAAGTAGTAAGGGGTAGTTAATTTTGGATAGGTCCCATTTCCCTATATGTATAATATCCTTCACTGTAAGTGAAAGATTAGTGGGACCGAGAGGACCATGAAGAATAGTTGAAAGAGGAATTATGTTTGAAGAAATCCAGGGGTCACACCACAGTCTTATTGAAGAACCATCTCCAATAGCCCATTGTGCTTGTTGTGTGCAAATTTTCCAACCTGTGATTACAACCTTCCAAATAAACGAATTTGTACACTTACTTTTGGGAACGATGAAAGGGTGGAGAATAGTAGTGGGCATATATTTAGAAGAGAGAATTTTTGTCCAAGGAGAGTTAGAAGAGGTAGTGAGGAAGCGCCATGAGAGACTAGCAAGAAGTGCTTTATTATGGAGCTTCATATCTCTTATTTGGAAACCCCGTTTTGATTTTGGAAGAGTGATAGTGTCCCAACTTAGTAAATGGATTTTCCTCATGGTGGTGTTTGATCCCCATATAAAATCTCCGATATGTCTATTAATTAGCAGTGTAGTTTTTTAGGGCAAGGGGAAGCACTGCATAATGTTAGTAGGAATTGAGGAGAGGACAGATTTTGCTAAAGTTACTCTTCCAACAATGTTAAGCATTTTTGTTTTCCAGCTAACAAGCTTGGAGGTGATGGAATCAATAACTTTATTAAAATCAGAATGTTTTGGGGATCTTGAAAGTAATGGAAAGCCTAAGTAGTTACCAAGGGAATTTGTGGAGCCGATGTTGATGATGTTGCTAATATCATTTATGAGATTTGGCGGGCAGTTAGTAGAGAAGAAAATTTTGGATTTGTCATTGTTAATTGAAAGTCCACTATGGGAAGAGAAGTCTGCAAGAACATTTTTAAGGATAGTAGCATTATGAGTAGTGGCTTCCGCAAAGAGAAAGACATCATCAACAAAGAGTGTGTGAGAGATTGAAGGACCAGATGAGGAGATGGAAACTGGTTTCCAATTACCATTAGTGACTTGATTATGAATTAACATGGACAGAAACTCCATTCCTATTTATTTTATAAATTTTATTATATTTGTATGTCCATATCTTTAAAACTTTCACTACTTTCATATAATATATGTCTCTATATGTGTATATAGAGAGTAGTTTGTATACTTAAGTACAACGACAAGAAATATACGAGTATTATATTCTTTTCATTCCTTTTATTATTATTATTATTATTATAGTAATTTCACAACAATTTAAAGAATTTGTCGCTCTTATTGTAATTATTTTTATTTATTTTCTTGAACAAGTCATTCCTTCTTTCACCCATATTCCATACTTAAAATAATAATAATAATAATAATAATAATAATTTCCGTAATCATTTTTCATCATTAAAAAGCCCGAGTATTTTTGGCACGTGGTCTTTAATTTTTGATAAGCAATTAGCATAGTAGAATGGAGAATTAGCCTTCGTAATTCTGTTGGAGAACGGCTTATTAAACCTGATTTTTTATAAGAAATTAGTGTAGCAATTTTTGATAAATAGCCTTCGTAATTTTGTTGGAGAGATCATTTCATATATGAGATATTCGTGCAACAATATATATATATATATATATATATATATGAAAATGTAATAGTTTAGTTGATTTGACTTTCCTTACCGAACCAAGTGTAAGAATGGCTTATTAAACCTGATTTGTTAGCAGCCCATATCACAAACCACTTCAAACTTATTTACACCACTTCGGCCTCTAATTCCTATAATTCTCCTTATTTCCCTATTCATCATAACAGTATCCTCAATTCTGATCATCCCCAGCTAACTAAGTCAATAACACTCCAGGAAATAATTCTTTCCATCAAATCTTTCAAACCTTTTAAAGATCCTGGACCAGATGGATTTCATCCTTTCTTTTTTCAAAAATTCTTACACAATGTATCTCCTTCACTTCTTCATTTATTCAACAATATCATGGTCCAAGAATTTATTCCTTCTTCCATCAATAAAACATTCATAACCCTTATTCCCAAAACTCCCCATCCTGAAACAATTAACCAATATCGGTCTATTAGTCTTTGTAACACTGTTTATAAAATTTTCACCAAAATCATTGTTAACAAATTACGACCTTTTCTTAACAATATTATTAATCCTCTCCAAAGTAGTTTCCTTCCAAATCGTAGAGCTTCTGATAATTTCATAATTGTTCAGGAAACTCTTCAGTGGTTCAAAAATAGGAAACACAATGAATGCGGACTTATGGCTATTAAACTTGATCTTGAAAAAGCTTTTGATAAAATAGAATGGCACTTCATTCGAAATATGCTCTACTCTATTAATGTCCCTTTAAAGCTTATCAATACTATCCTCTCTTGTCTTTCAACTTCAACTCTAGCAATTCTTTTAAATGGTCAACCAACCTCTTTCTAGAGGCGTACGATAAGGCGACCCTATTTCTCCTTATCTTTTCATCCTAGGAATGGAATTTCTTTCTATTCTTATCCACAATCAAACTTCTCATTCCAATTGGAATGCTATACCTATTACACCTTCTGGCCCATTTATCTCTCATGCTCTATTTGCAGATGATGTCTTCTTATTTGCTTGAAGCTTCCATCCAAAATGCTCATTCCATTAATTCTGTTTTGGAAGACTTCTCTAATCATAGTGGACTAACGATTAATCCCACTAAGTCCAAGATCTTCTTTTTTGATAATTGTCATATTAGTACTTGTACTCGGATCTGCAGCATACTTTCCATTTCACAAACACATAATCTAGGATCCTATTTAGGTTTCCCTTTGCTTAGTAAAGCTCCTAGACATTCTGATTTTCACACTCTCATCTCCAATCTGTCTAATAAACTCGGTTGCTTTGAAAAACTAGTACTTTGACTTTGGCTGGTTGTATCACCTTAGCAAAGTCGGTTTTATCATCAATTCCTACTCATCTCATGCAATGTTTTATTCTTCCTTCAAAAACCACTAATACCATTAATCAAATCATTAGAGACTTCGTTTGGGGATCTACTCCTACTAAAAGGAAAATTCACTCTATCAAATGGACCACTATTATTCAACCCAAACAACAAGGTGGTCTTCAAATTAAAGACGCCAAGTTACAAAACTAGGCCCTCCTCTCCAATTTATCTTGGCGTTTTCTCACCAAAGATCCTACTAATACTTGGCAGGCCATTCTTTTTGCCAAATATCTTCAACGTACCTCTTTCAACCCATTTGATATTCTCAACCGTAAACCCCATGATTCTTTCATTTGGCAAAGTATTCTCTTAGGTTGGAAGATTTGTCATCCTCACCTTAAGTGGGCTATCGGTAATGGGCAAAATGCTAGATTTTGGCAGGACCCTTAGGTAAGTTCCCTTTCCCACCTACTCATTTCTTTTCTTTCTGGTCCTTTCAAACCCTCTGACAAGACTCTAACTGTTAGTGACACATTTAGCTCAGGTGTCCGGAATTTAAATCCAATCTCCTATCCAATCCCTCCAAATATTGAAAAGAGAATTAAAGACACTCCAATTCCTTCCTATGTTATCCATTCAAGCTTCAAAGATTCACTTGTTTGGACAGCTTCCTCCTCATCAATTTTCTCTCTGCTTCTTCTTATAATGCTCCTCCTCAATAACCTTGAGGGACCTAATCATATTAATCAGACCGACTTTGGAAAACTAGAGTCCCTTCTAAAATTTAACTGTTTTCTTTGGTTATGCTTTGGCATAACATAATTAAAACAAACTTGGTTTCCCCAGTGTCGTGGGTGTCTTAACCATAAAGCTGTTGTTGTCTCTGTCCTTAGGAAACCGAAACTACCGATCACATTCTTCGTTCTGCCCACCTGCCACTTCAATTTGGCATACTCTCTCACCTTTTTTAACATCTACAATCAAGGAGCATCTCTTTAATTGCTCCCCCCTCAAAGAATGGTTGCAAAGCAACCTTTCTAACACAAAAATGTTATTCATCAACATCTCTTGGAACACCCTCTTTGCGTTTACTTGCTGGAGACTGTGGAAAAATAGGAATAAAAGGACTATTAAATTAGAATCACCTCCATCCCTTTCCCTTCACCAAGTCCTGTTTTCAGCCACTGAATTTATCTCTTTAACTCATAAATTTTCCTTCACCTCTCATTCCAAAATCTCTCTGTATGTTAAATGGCACCCTCCTTTACACCCCTTCTTAAAGCTCAACATTGATGGCTCCTACAATCCTTCCACTCGGCGAGGTGGAGCAGGAGGAGTTTTTCGGAATTCACACGGTGAATGGATTATTGGTTTCTCCCTCAATTTTTATTGCAACTCCAGTAATCAAGCTGAACTACTAGCCCTCAAAAGATGTCTAGAAATGGCTACCAGTTTGGGAATACAACAACTTGAGATCAACTCGACTCGCAGGTACTTACTCAATCCATTATCTACAATAAATTCTCTACTAACTTAGCAATTATTGTGCGTGATTGCAGATTTTTACTGTCTCAACTGAAGGAGCCCGGGATTAGCCATGTCTTCAAGGAAACAAATATTGTTGCTGACTCACTTGCAAAGCATGGATGCACTGTTGACGGAAGCTCCACTATCTTCCACTTATAAAAGGGTTAACTTGTTCACAATTGAATAAGACATATTGGTGTGCCTTTGATAATGTATCCAAATCAAATACCTTTGGTTTACCTGCTCCTATTAGACAACCATTTCGTTCAAAGACATCCAAATTTTGGTCATCATAATCATTCAATGCATCCTCATTCCTCCCAACTTTATTAAATTTTGTCTCCACATCATCGGATAAATATAATGAGCAAAATGTCAAACACTCTTCTGCAATGTAACCTTCTGGTCGACTTCTATTCCTCACATAAGATTTCAGCTTTGATAAATACCTATGTTTTTATAAATATAAAATTTAGAAAAATAAAAACATAAAATTTATGAAGTTCATAACACTTGAATATAATAATTTTAAAATAAAACAATTTACCTTTCTATTGGATACATCCAACGATATTGTACAGGACCAGCAATTCTTGCTTCATATGCTAGGTGAATTGATAAGTGGACCATTATATCAAAAAATGACGGGGGAAAAATCCTCTCAAGATGACACAATATCTCCACAAGTGCGTGAAAGTTATGGCCAAGTAATATCTGAATTGCAAAAAGTTATTACAACAGTCATAGTTCAAATAAAAGACAATAGGAACCAAAATACAAGAACAAGTTCCTTTCAACACTACAAGTCCAGAGTTAAATGCTTGCACTAATCCCTCGGGGGAAAAGGCGGAGTAAAGAGCTACAAGTGCATGAAAGTTATGGCCAATTAATATCCCTATCTCAACATAATATTTCAACAAAATTAAGAATTAAAACTGTCATTTTATCTTCTCCAACTATGAAACATTGTAGCAGTTGTAGGGAACAGAAAGAATCCTACTTCATTTTCATTGTTTGCAGGTTGTGAGGATCCTCATTATGTGAATTCAGCCAACAGAACAAATGCAAAGGGCAAACAGAGTCCACAGGCTCAATAGAAATAGCCTCAGTAAGTATGAGCTGTCTTTGGTCCCATCTACATATACATACATATATTCTTTATATCTCATTTGCAGACACACAAGAAGCACAAAACACTTCAAAGCAACAAATCATTGGATTACCATATTCTAGACAGCCAAAGTAAGACAAAAAATAATAATAAAAAATAAACAGCTAAGCTCAAAATTTATGCCAACCTACGAAAAATAATGACAGGAAAAATATAGAAGGTTGAGGGAAAAGGTGCAGCAAGGTTTTTTCAAACTTAAACTACAATTAAAAGCATATACATACAAGAGTTTGAATGGAAAACAACAGCTATACTGAAATAATGGAAAAAAAAGGGGAACAGAATGGATAAATAGGCACTTGTAAGTTGGGCCTATCAAATGTGAAAAAGGCTTCAAATTATAAGAAGTGAAACTGAAACAGTAATATAATGTTCCATTAAAGGCTACGAGAAAAATACAAGTATTATTAGCTTGTATAGTTCCTCATCAAATTGTGCTAATTGAGCACACTTTGCCATAATATCTTTTCTCATGAAAAATGGGGTCTGCAATGCCGTATATCCCCTTTTCTCCAAGAAATCAAGACTAAAATTAATAAGAGCTTGATTGAGACACACACCAACCCCTTTAAGATAGAATCCTCTGCCACCAGCCGTATTTGCACCTAAACAGAGGGAAGCATAATTCAATTAGAAGTTTAGTATACAAAATGAAAGCATAATTCAGAACCTAGCAATTTTCAGGCTTGATTTGTTTGGGAATTAGCTTACACTCTACTACAAATTCCAGTTTGAAGATGCTCTTGGGAAGATTGAGAATATGAAAAGACTTGAATTTTAAAAGATATTGAAGTTTTTAGGAATAGAGGGAAATTGAAGAATATTTTTTTTTCTTTTTATTAGTCTTTGTATTTTACTTAGATATTGAAGTTTTAGGAAATAAAAGAAAATTTGAAATATATATATATATATATTTGGTAAATATGTGCTATTTATTTTTATAAATTTTACTATTATAAATATATGTCCATTAAGATAACTTTTAAGATTCCACTATATGGTTTTGTTTTATATTACCAATAATTATTCATTTTGTTACTATTTTTTATTTTAATGAAATTCAACTTGTTAAAAAAAAAAAAAAAAAACAACTTCCACTACCGATAAAACCTCCATGTAACCTCAAAATTTTATGTTATTTTTTTTAAAGATTAGTTATATATATATATATATGGGTTAAACCCAAGTTTGGCCCAATTTATTGGTCAAATTACACACCTGGCCCATACTTCAAAACCATTGCACCAAATGGCTTCATCGCAGCCAAGATCTGCGTCTTTTTAACCGAAGTCGCATTCCGAGAATGCGACTTACTAAAAATAGAAGTCGCATCTCCAGAATGCTACTTCACATTTCCATTAATGGAAAGTTGCATTCCGAAAATGCAACTTCCGTATAAATTTCACAATAAGTGAAACGGCGTCGTTTTATGTAAATGAAACGGTGTCGTTTTGTACAATCAAAACGACGTCGTTTTGTGAAGTTGCATTTGCAAAATGCAACTTCGTGTAAATTTCACAACTAAATGAAACGATGTTGTTTTGAACAAACCGACCCATCTTCTCTATTTCCCCTTTTTTTTCTTTCCATCTTTGCAACCGAATTTCTTTCTTTTTTTTTCTTTCTTTCTTTCGCCCATCATCTCAATGTCGTTTTTTTCATCTCTACATCAATGTCTCAATTTTCCCGGGTAATAAGGTAAGTGTTTTAGTCTTTTTTTTACGAGTACACATTTTTTGATAAATTTGGAGTGTAGTCAATATACACATATTTTAGTTGAATTGTCCTTATTTTGTAATATACATAAACCTTTAAAATTCAATAGTAAATCTAAACCCAAACTCTAATAGGATAAATATTAATATAAAAATAATCTCGTATTAAAAAAATTATTTGAAGTGAAACTAATAAACCATATTTATATATGGAAGACGTTAAATAATAAATTATTAAACAAACGAGTCTTAATATGAATTTAATTCTTAAATTGTATTTTTTCCTTTAAAGATTTTAAATTCATATTAATACTTCATATTTTATATTTAAGATTCATTTAATATTATTATTATTTATAAATAATAGAAATTGAATAAAACATAAAGTGATTAAAAAAATTTCTAATAAATTTAAACAAATTCATATAAACTAAAATCAAATTACAATGTAAAAAAACTATCCCGGAGTGTATCTACTTGTAGGCTTTCTAATCCTACGTAATCTATCTCTAAAAGAGACCATATCTTGTGTCACATCATCCATTACTCGAGAAGGTCCCTCATCCGCAACCTCTGTGTGAACAACATAATCTGCTTCAGTAACATGTTCATCAATAGACTGTGTATCTCCCTCTAAAGTCTCATCAATATGTGAAAGCATTTGAGTTTGAGTCTGTATTGGCTCGTGAGGTTGTTCAACTGTTTGTGATGAGGGGCCTACCTCGGTTGAACCTCTCTCAACTGGACACCGTTTAGCTCCTCGTTTCACCCCTTTCGCACCTCGACTTGGAATACGAGTCTTAGGACGACGAATGGGTCTAGGGACACCATCTTGTACATCAAGGAGAGGAACATGTGTTAGACTTCTAGCACCCATAGGCCCTCCAATAGCTGTAAGCGCTCGAGTCAACGTGGATTTGATCTTTTCCAATGTTGCACGTAAAACTGGATTAGAAGCTCCAGAGGACTCATCAACATATCGAACACAAGTCTCTGCTGCATCAGTCTGCAAAATAAAATTAAAAACTAAAATTAAATCAAGTTAATACTAAACAAACAAAATATAATATATGATATAAAAAAAAATTACCAATACAACTCCCCCAGAACCACTAATAGCGTATCCATCGACATGTGCGCGCCTATGGATCGGGTTACCAACTAATATGCGGGTAATCCGTCGGTACCATGCAACATAATCAATAGAAGTATCCTCATTCTCGGTAACATGTAGTCCGACGATAATCCTTTGTAATCGAGTGTTCCACTCCTCAATATAAACTCTATGCCGGCTACGCCAATCTACATTTGCATTTCCTCTCATCTGAAGTCTATGCAATTGATCCAACGAAGGAGGAACCGGGAGTGGAATCGGCTGTATGAAACCGAATTGTCGCATAACTCTATCCGGTCGATGAAAATCAACGATCTCCCAGCAAATTAATGGGATAACTGCTCCCCAAAATTCACTCCCGACTAAGTATTGTGTTGGCATCCTAGATACCAACTCAATCTGATATGGTCTCCAAATAAACTAAAAAAAAAATAATAATAATATATGTATCAACTAATAATAATTTTAAAAAGTAATAATTTATTATATGTATTAAATTATACCTTGTCGGGAGCCATCGAATCCAATTGATCTCTATATGTAATTAAGACATGAGTCGCTAATCGAGTAAGATCGAATTTTGCATTCCATCGTGCTCCATATGGTGCCATATCGGGTAATTCAGGCAAAACTTCAACATCAAATTGAGGACATAAGATGGGAAGTCTCTCCCAAGCCCACAACTACAAAAAAAAAAAAAAAGATTTAAATAATTATTTATTTATTTAAATTAAAAAATCAATGAAAATATATACAAGATTATAAATATACCTGTAGAAGTACTAATGGACCACGTATCTCACGAGCTGATCCGCACGATGCATTACACATGGCTCTGTAAAGATACGCCAATACACCGCTACCCCAGCTAACTGGGACTGGTCTCTTGAAGTCCTCTAAAAATTGCAAATATCTAAGCTTGACTTTGCTTCCCGATCCATCACAAAACAGTAAGCCACCAATTAAAAGTAGGACTAGAGATCTTGCTCGTAACATACACTGCTCTCATCTGTTGGATTATTAGGAGCATCTAGCAAAACATGGTCCATAAGATATTTTTTCAAGCATCCGGTTGCCATCAAATGCTTCTACGGGTAAATGTATACCTAATAATCTAACGCATTCTCTTTGCCAATAGTCCACTGAGTACACACATGGGGCTCCTATCAATGCATCACCATCTATAGGCAAACCCCATAAAAGAGCCACGTCTTGAAGAGTGATAGTAGCCTCTCCGGAGGTGAAGTGGAAGGTGTGGGTCTCTGGTCTCCATCTCTCTATCAATGCAGTAATTAAGCCCCAATCAAGAGTGTGGTGACCTACACGAGATACTCCTCCGAACCCAAGCATGTCAATATACTCCTTCACTCGAACAGATGAAGTATCATATAAGTGCCAAAATTTAGAATCCCATCGTCGTACTACTAAGCAAGTCTCCGACGTGTCATTATCACCAAGTTCCCAAATAATTTGACTTCTGTGATCAAATTGTCTCACCAACACACTAGAATCGAGAGGACCTGGATTAGGGGTCTCTGGTCTCCATCTCTCTATCAATGCAGTAATTAAGCCCCAATCAAGAGTGTGGTGACCTACACGAGATACTCCTCCGAACCCAAGCATGTCAATATACTCCTTCACTCGAACAGATGAAGTATTAAGTGCCAAAATTTAGAATCCCATCGTCGTACTACTAAGCAAGTCTCCGACGTGTCATTATCACCAAGTTCCCAAATAATTTGACTTCTGTGATCAAATTGTCTCACCAACACACTAGAATCGAGAGGACCTGGATTAGCTGTCATTTGTTCATAATATACAATGATATAAGTCAACTTCACACTAAACTAAGACTATATCAAAGCAAGTAAACTAGATCCAAAACCATACCTAAACCTTACACTAAACACACAAGAAGGCTAACATAAAGAAAAGACATGCCAAAAGAGATGAAAAGTAAAAGAGTCAACCCTTAATATCATCTACAATTCAACAATACACCACAACAATTCAAAAGCACAATAACCCCCAAAACTAATACATTCTTCAATTGTGAAATTAAAATAAAGACAAATTCAGTTTCCAATCTATTGGCAACATTCACAAATTTCAAGTGCAAACTTTGCTTCATTATTGTTCTTATTGCCTACTTAAAGCAAGCCAAATCCAAATGAAATAATGGAAGAGAACTAGCTAGAAACTAAATGAAATGAGATAATTAGGAAAAGAGTAACTAGCTTAATGAGGTCCTTTTGTTGCTGTTCTTGTATTTAAAGCTTGGCTGATCTAAGAAATTTCCAAACATAATTGCTAATGAACATAATAAAGGATATACATAAAAGATTAAAACCAAATAAAGTAGTAAAACAACAAAACAATCATTAAATATGAAGAAGAAACAACACACACATTATTATTATTTATTCATTTTCTGTGGTGTTTAAATATTTATATATATATATATATATATATATATATATATATATATATTAACCTTTGGATGTATATATATAATGATTATTAATTTAACAGTCAGGAAAGTCATTCTTCAATTTTCTCGGATGGCACCATAAATTTCTCATTTTCTAGACTTATTCCTTTGCTCCAGAATACTCGGATCATCATGTTATTCTTCAAGGAAATTCTATTCCATTATTTAACAGTCGGGATATATATATTTTTTTGTCGTGTAATTGCAAAAACATATATCCTTTCTAGAAAAAATATATATATATATATATATATATATATATATATATATATATATATATCCTTTCTTTTGCGGATCAGTAGCATATAGCTAATTCCTATATCATACAAAGTTTGAAGATTCATCAACAAAGTCAAAAACAAATCTTTCTCACATGTTTCATTTTCCAAAACATCAAGAATTTCACTTTTTATTTTGGGGGAAAAAAATATATATATATCCAACCAACCCTTCAAGTTCATATATATATATATTTTTGCTGTGAATAGTACATAAATAAGCAAAGAGAAAGATATCAAATCAGTAGAACCCAAGAACCGAAGAACCAAACCAAAGAACCAAAAAAATGTCTCCATGGACATACCATTCAAAACCCTTATTCAAAAATTTCTTTCATTTTCATTTTCTTCCAATCAATTAAAACTATTGAAAAACTGAAATACAAAAAAAAAAAAAGAAGAGTAAAACACTTACCCTGTTACCGGGAAAATTGAGACCTTGATGATGGAAAAAACGACATCCGGATGATGGGAGAAAGAAAGAAAGAAAAAAAAGAAAGAAATTCGGTTGCAAAGATGAGATGGAAAGAAAAAAAAGGGGAAATGGAGAAGATGGGTCTGTTTGTTCAAAACGACGTCGTTTTGATTGTACAAAACGACGTTGTTTCATTTAGTTGTGAATTTTACACGAAGTTGCATTTTGCAAATGCAACTTCACAAAACGACGTCGTTTTGATTGTACAAAACGACACCGTTTCATTTACATAAAACGACGTCGTTTCACTTATTGAGAAATTTATACGAAGTTGCATTTTCGGAATGCAACTTTCCATTAATGGAAAGGTAAAGTAGCATTCCGGAGATGCGACTTCTATTTTTAGTAAGTCGCATTCTCTGAATGCGACTTCAGTTTAAAGACGCAGATCTTGGCTGCGATGAAGCCATTTGGTGCAATGGTTTTGAAGTATGGGCCAGTGTGTAATTTGACCAATAAATTGGGCCAAACTTGGGTTTAACCCTATATATATATATTTAGAAGAAGATTAGGTTAAAATGATGTTTTTCTTTTATGTCTAAAAAAATTAAATTTTAAATAAATATATATTAAAACAGTTATAAAAAGTGTTTCAATATTACGTACTGATATATTATATTTAGAAATATTTATGAAAAGTGTAATTAGTATTGTTATAAAAAAACCCTTTATGGTAACACTTATGTTATATGTTGCTAAAAAAATTAAATTATTAGTATATCTAAGCAACAATTACTAAAAGTGTAACTACATCATGCATCAATATTTATATTTAGATACATATTATTTGAAGTATTTCTATTTGTGTGATTATACATCACTTAATTAAAAGTGTTGTAAACAAAATGTTGCTACAAACTAAATTTGTTGTAGTGGTTTGTTGTAATAGTGAGAAAACGTCATGCAAGACTAGCTAAAAGAGCTTGATTTTGGAATTTAGAGTCTTTGATTTGAAGGCCTCCAAAACTTTTTTTGGTAAAATGACAGTGTTCCAACAAATAGGGTGAATTTTCTTCTTTTCACTAGTGGAACCCCAAATAAAATCCCTTACTGTTTTATTGATGGAGTTTGAAGTTTTGGAAGGTAGAACAAAACATTGCATAAGGTGGGTAGGGATGGAGGAGAGGACTGATTTAGCTAATGTGTCTTAATCTATTAACTAAGAGTTTGGTGAAAATTTTATAAATGGTGTTACAAAGACTACTAGGTCTAAATTGATTAATAGTTTCAGGATTATTTGATTTAGGGATGAGGGCAATGTAAGTTTTATTGAGAGAGGGGGGAACGACTTCTTGATTGAAGATTGAGTTGAAAAGATTAAGAATAGCCGGAAGAGTATTGTGAAGGAATTTTGGAAAGAAAAAAGGATGGAAACCGTCCGGATATATGTGGTAACGAGTTGCATGTTAGAAAAATAATGCACATTTTTATTAAATAATTTAAGCACGTTTTGAAAATCAAAACGTGCGCAAATATAAAACTCACGTGTTGTAATTTAGTTGTATCATTATCTTATGACAGAGAAGACGAAATGTCTTTGGCACATCGAGGGAGATGTCAGATAGTTAGAACACAAAAACACGAAAAAAGAGAAGAAAAAAAAAGAAAAAAAGAAAAAGGAAAGTTGGACCGTAAATTCTCTTATATTTGTGCGTCGTAATAGATACACCGCTGCTGTAGTCAAAAAGTATCAAAGCCAATGGAGTTGGACAATAATTATTTTTATTTTTATTTTATTTTTGTAAGCAGAGTTGGACAATAATTATATTAGGTTAGAATCGACACTTCTTCAATTCTGTTTACTTGTACACCAATAAGTAGAATATATATATATATAGATATATATATTTATGAATATTTGTATGTCCATAGCTTTAAAGCTACTTCCACTACCTCCACTACCTTCATAACCTCCATGTAATTAGTTTGTAACCTCTTATGAATAATGGAGAGTTATGTATACATTTATATTTGTATGTATATGTGTATATATGTTACATATATATCATCCCTATAAATAGAGGGTAGTTTTGTATGTTTTGATACAACAATAAGAAATATACAAGTATTATGTTATTTTGATTCCTTTTGTTCTTGTCTTATTATGTTATTATTATAGTAATTTTACAACATGTTATCAGCACGAAGCTTTACCGGTTTAATATATTGTTTGAAGTTGGATTTCGAGAATAATAGGTATGTTATTTCTTCTAATGTTAATTCTTATTAAGCATGGAATCGTTTCATGGAAATTAGATCTTGAGATTCATCTAGTTATGATGGGTCTAAAGACACCATTGATGTAACATATTTAATCATCGGGAATATTATTTAAGACCACATGAAGATGGTCATTTATCCCGAAAGCATGCAAAATTTGATTGAATCCACAAAAGATTACGGGATTTTAATCCATGAATGAATAAATTCTGTCATGTTAGAGAAAAGAAATTTTCTACTTGAACAAAATCAAGAAAATCGATCAACATATTTTAATTCATTTCTCGAAGAGAAAGTTGTTCATGATCCTAGAAGAGGTCATATTTGTGTTTATGGTAAATAATCCCAAAAGTGGTCATGTTTATATTCTTGATAATGGTTGTTAATATGGACACACACATATATATATATATATATGTTCTTGATATATTGGTAAAGTATCAAATATTGATCTTGAAATTAAGAATATACTATTCTTATATGGTACATATATGGTTGGTACCTTACTGTTCATGCACTTGTTATATATATATACTATTTTTTTGTTTTGTGTTGTTATATATGCTATATATATTGTGTGCTTCAATATATATATGTATATACTGTTCTTGTTATATATGCTATATATATAAGTATACTGTTCTTGTTCTTATTTGAATTTACTGTGATAAGTATGCTTCATAGTAGTACTATATACTGCTACTGCTTTCTATATATATACTGTTTCATTTTATATATATATATATATATATATGTTACATTGTTTATGCACTTGGCACATATATATTAACAACATGTACTATATATTATTGGTGCCTAAATTTTATATATATATACTACTCTTTTGTGTTATGTGTGTACTGTTGTGTTGCTATATATATACACAATACTATTGTTCATATTAACAGTACAATATTTATTGTTCACTGTTCACGTGCGTTCATACAATATTGCGCAAGTGTGTTTTAATGCATAAATATGTACATATTTAGCTTGATTTGAGTTTTCAACCTTTAATCTATAGTTTGGAACGTTAGTGTTACTCCACTACAACATTCAAATTAGAATTACTGTTTTTTTGTTCATGGCTGTTCATGCACTTGATTTTACAAACTATTTGGTGCATAAATTTTATATATACTGCCTCATATATATTATTGAGATTGTGTGCTTTATTATATATATGTATTATACTGTTCATGCACTACTTGTATATTCTTTGTATATACTACAATGAATATAAATTTGTATACTCATATGAACGTAACAGTTTGTTTATATATGGATTTACTGTATAGATTCATAAATTATATACACTGTTCATTTTTTAACAGTGTACACTGTTCTGCTATGTATATTTATAGTGATATTATTATGTTTACTATTATATATATAGTTACTATATACTACTGAAGCATTCTGTTTATTTATATATATATTTATTGTTATATGATAATGACAAAGCCTGGGATAGAAACCGGGATCTACTACTTAAGGCTTGCAGTATATACTACTACACCACTTGGAATTTATATGATTATTTTATTCTTTAATTATAATTTTTTTTTTTCTTAAGGAATATAGATAAAAATATATGTCTTGTTGACAGTGCAATTACTCACGTTATCCTTAAAAATAAAAATATTTCATTGCAATAAAAATGGGTGATTCATATGTTACTACAATTTCGGGTAGTACAAGAATAATTAAAGGCTTCGGAAGAGCGATTATGATGTTACCCAATGGAACAAAATTGAAGATAAACAATGCTTATTTTCATCAAAGTCTCAAAGAAATTTGTTAAGTTTTAAAGATATTTCGTCTTAACGAATATCATGCGGAGACTATAAATGAAGGAAATGATGAGTACCTTCATATTACAAGCATTGTTTCAAGTAAGAAAATCATATTAGAAAAATTAAATATGATTTCTCTTGACTTGTACTACACAAGAATGCTGGTGAATTCTCATATAAAGCTTTCAATGATTATTGTAAGTCAATTGGTATAAGTGTTGAACATCTTGTAGCTTATGTTCATACACAAAATGAGTTAGCTGAATCTATTATTAAAAGACTTCAATTGATAGCTAGACCTATGATTATGAGAATTAAACTACCCGTCTCAGCTTGGGGCCATGCAATTTTGCATGCAATAGCACTTGTATATGTTAGACTAACAAGTTTTTATAAATATTTCTCATTGCAATTAGCTTATGGTCGGAAGCTAAATATTTCTCATTTTTAGATGTGCGATTTATATTCCTATAACTCCACCACAACGCACAATGGGTTCTTTTAAACAAATTGGGAATATATGTTGTGTTTGTTTCTCCTTCTATATTTTGAACCTATGGCGGGAGGTCTTTTTACAACACAATGTTGTCGATTACCATTTTGATGAATCAATGTTCCCGGGATTAGGGGGAGAAAAAGAAAAATAGCTTGGTAAAAATATTACATGGAATACTTTGCAACATCTTGATACTCGTACAAATTAATGTGAACTCGAAGTTCAAAAGATAATACACTTGCAAAGTATAGCAAATCAACTGTCAGATGTATTTACCGACCTAAAGAGAGTGACTAAGTCACATATACCAGCTGAAAATGCTCCTATATGGATTGATGTCCCAACAGGACAAGCTATAAATGAAATAGCAAATGAGTCTATAACATGCCGAAGCGTGGTAGACCAATTGGTTCAAAAGATAAAAGTCCTTGTAAAAAGAAAGGGAGCAAATGTTTATAATGAGCCCGGGTTTAACATTCCGGAAGAGTCAAGAGACATAATAAATGAAATAACTCCAGAAGAAGTTCAGGTATCTGAAGAAAATGAATATATTTGATAAGTAAAGAATGATGAGATCTCAATAAATTATGTTTCAACGGGGAAACGATTGAATCGAGAAGAAATAACTATAGATAGTGTTTTTGTATATAATGTAGCATCAGCTATTATGAATGAAAATGATTATAATGAGCCTACATCTATTGATGAATGTAGACGTAGAAGTGATTGGCTGAAATGGAAAGATGCAATTCAAGCAGAATTAAACTCACTTGCAAAACGTGAAGTTTTTGGACCTATAATCCGGACACCTGAAGATGTCAAACCTGTAGGGTATACATGAGTATTTGTGCGGAAAAGGAATGAGAAAAATGAAATTGTGAGATATAAAGCACGCCTTGTTGCACAAGGTTTTTCTCAAAGATCGGGAATTGATTATGAGGTCACTTATTCTCCTGTGGTGGATGCAATTACTTTTCGTTATCTCCTTAGTCCGGCAGCTAATGAGAAACTTGATATGCGTCTTATGGATGTAGTTACAGCCTATCTATATGGCTCACTTAATAGTGATATCTATATGAAAATCCCAAAAGGATTTAAAAATGATTGAAGCATATAAATCAAATTCTTGAGAATTATATTCAATAAAATTACAAAGATCTTTGTATGGTTTAAAACAGTCTGGACGAATGTGGTACAATCGTCTTAGTGAATATTTATTGAAAGAAGGTTATCAAAATAACCAAATTTGTCCATATGTATTTATTAAAAAAGAAAATTCAGGATTTGCTATAATTGTTGTCTATGTTGATGAATTAAATATTATTGGAACTCCTGAATAAATTTTAAAGGCAGTGGATTCTTTGAAGAAAGAATTTGAGATGAAAGATCTCGGAAAAACAAAATTTTGTCTCGGCCTTCAGATTGAGCACTTGAAAGATGAAAGTGGAATATTTGTTCATCAATCAAATTATACTGAAAAAGTCTTTAAAAGATTTACATGGACAAAGCACATTCATTGAGTACCCCAATGGTAGTTCGATCACTTGATGTGAAAAAAGACATTTTTAGACCTCGTGAGGATAATGAAGAAGTTCTTGGTCCTGAAGTACCATATCTTAATACAATAGGTGCACTAATGTATCTTGCTAACAATACAAGACCTGATATAGCTTTTGCTTTGTTAATTTATTAGCAAGATTTAGTTCATGTCCAACTAGAAGACATTGGAATGGAATTAAACATGTCTTTTGATACCTCCAAGGTACAACCGATATGAGATTGTTATATGTCAATAGTACTAAACCACAACTTGTTGGTTATGCTGATGCTGGTTACTTATCTAATCCAAATAAAGCAAAATCTCAAATAGGCTATGTTTTTACATGTGGAGGAACTGCTATTTTATGGCGTTCTACAAAAGCAGACACTAGCTGCTACATCTTCAAATCTTGCAGAGATTATAGCAATCCATGAAGCAAGTCGTGAATGTGTGTGGTTAAGATCCATGTCTCAACACATCCGAGAGACATGTGGTTTATCTTCGGGCAAAGAATCTCTGACAATAATATATGAAGATAACACCGCATGTATAGCTCAATTACAGGAGGGGTATATCAAACAAGATCGTACAAAACATATTTTACCAAAATTCTTCTTCACGCATGATCTTCAGGAAAATGGTGATATTGATGTACAACAGATCCGTTCAAGTAACAATTTGGCAGACTTGTTCACAAAGGCATTACCGACTTCAATATTTGAAAGATTGGTCCGTAATATTGGAATGCGTCGGTACAAGATATTGTGTAATGATCGGGGGAGTGTACAAGGAACGATGTACTCTTTTTCCTTCACTAGGGTTTTTTCCCACTCGGGTTTTTCTCTAATAAGGTTTTAATGAAACATATTCCTTGTACAATGGACATCCAAAAAGGGGAAGTTTTATGAATATTTGTATGTCCATAGCTTTAAAGCTACTTCCACTACCTCCACTACCTTCATAACCTCCATGTAATTAGTTTGTAACCTCTTATGAATAATGGAGTGTTATGTATACATTTATATTTGTATGTATATGTGTATATAAGTTACATATATATCATCCCTATACATAGAGGGTAGTTTTGTATATTTTGATACAACAATAATAAATATACAAGTATTATGTTATTTTGATTCCTTTTTGTTTTTGTCTTATTATGTTATATATATATATATATATATATATATATATATATATATATATATATATATATATATATATATATATATTTATTTATTTATTTATTTTTTAAAAAACTAATATATTTTTGATTTTATATTTTTTTATATAAAAATTTAATAAATTTTAATATTTTTTAATATATTCTTTTCGATTCTTGGATTGGTTCTTAGCGGAGAGAAAACTCTAAATTTTATTAAGTTTGTAATTTAATGTCACTTAGTTTAGGAGAATTCTTTATTAGTTCAATTGCATTTTACAATTTTTCTGGTAAAAGTTTTTATTAAGTTCGTAAAATATATATTTGATAAAAAAAAAATTTAATCTGGACATGTTACATGTATGGATAATAATACAACTTCTTTTTTTTTTTTTTGATGAATGATAATAATACAACTTCTATCATTTATTTTATTTTATCACATGCTAATTAATTATAGAGTATTAACACGTGAATTTAGGTAATAAATAATATTAGATTGAAAAAAAATTTAGTGATTATTTATATGCTCAATATATTACTGAAAATTTTTGACCAATTTAGTATTATACTAAAAATATTTAGCTATATTTTATTAAAAAATAAATATTTTAAGTTTAAAATGGTGAATGCTAACCTAAACCCCTCAAACCCGAACCCAAACCCAAACCCCACAGCTCGGTATAGCCACTGCTCTGTTTATTACCTTTGACAGTGTGAAGTAAGCGTCTTGAGTAATCGGCAAATAGAACAATCTTTGAATCTGAGGTATAATGCTTTTCATTGTTTTTTTTTTTTTTTTTTTTTCCGATTAGAGAACTGTATATATCTGTTTTATTAGCCATTCCATTGGTTTTATAGAGAGGTGTGTCTATATGTATATATATTTGTATGTTTTGTTGAATCTCTGTGTATCGTTTAATTTATTGACATAAATTTTGGGAACAAGAATGGGTTTTTTCTGGATGTCACCATTCAGTTTTCTCTAAAGTTTCTGGAGTAATTCATTTCGTACTAGACTGATAAAGGAAAAAGTTTTTGTATGGACGAGAAAATTGCAATTGAAACCTTTTAGCTTTGATGGTACTGCAATTTGTTAGGAAAATTTGAAGCTTGGTCAACTGAATTGGAACATAGTTTTGTTTTGTTGTTCTAAATTAAGTTGCATTTCTTCTGCTGGAATTGCTTTACTCATACAGAGACATTTAGAAATTTTTTTGTGATTCTTTAGAAATTGAAAATTTGATTAAATATCCCTTTTTTGTATTAAGAAAAGTAATGGGTTTATATATTGATTCTAACACAAGAAGACCTCATAATTTTATTTATTTATTTATTTATTTTTCTGGAAAAGAATGTATTTTTTGTAGTCGCATTTATCTAATTTCAATTCTACCTGTGTCATTGCCTTTTAATCAACTGTAGTTTGAAAATGAGATTTGAGGAGGCATCATGCCTGGAATTTGAGATTTATGAAGTCAAAGAGCATTCTTTATCTTTATTAGGAGGTTTCTGTGGTCTATGACTAGTGGATTTTGTTTATTCCTTTTGGTTATTTTTTTTTTTCATGGCTGGGGGAGGGTGGATATTAGTATATGATAGATAAACTTGCTACTTTTCAACTTTCGTTTTGAATATTTGCTTTGTATCCTGAGGACAGAGAATTGTTTGGAAAAGCTTGTAGTCTAAATTGAATTCCTAATGGTTAATATAATACTCTCTTTAAGTGAAATTCATGTATATGTTGATTGTTTTAGGGTAAGTTTACTGCAGAATATAGAGTCTCAATATGTTGCAATAATGATAAAGATATCAAACCAAAAACAATGATTTCGAGAATAATTAGGACTGTTTTACTCTCCCATAGGTTTAGTCTTATATTTCACTGTGTTACTAACTTTTTCTTACTTGAAATGAACAGCTGGCCTAAATCCATGTAAAAATTGTGTCTTTATTTCTTGACATCCCAAACTTATTAATTATGGTATGAGTTCATTATTGAGCCCACTTTATTTCTTTTCAGCTGGGGATTTTCTAGATGAATGAAAAGGGTTTTGGAGCTTAAGAGATGAGGCTGGAGAAATGGATAGTTGTGTTTTAGAGCAAGGACTGAGTGGAATTGAGGATGGATTTGGCTGTGTGGAATAATGATTGCTGCATCTTGGTTTTGGTCAATGATAATTGCATGCTGTGGTAGCAACTTTTTCATTCGGTTCACTTATTTTAGCAATTATTGATTGATCAAAGATGGTCTTGAAGTTGACTTATAAGACCAGTTATGAAGTTGATAACTTAATTGAGAAATCTCTAAAAGAAGCATTCAAGGATCTTTGTTACAAACTTCGACCCCCTTTTCCTCTAACAATTCCTACCCAAGAGGAATACTCAAAGCTGAATAGAGCCATTCTATATGGGATACTGTGTGAAACCCATTTGGCTAAAGTCCATATTAAACACCTACATGGTATAATTACTGATGGTTATAGTTATTTTACATGCATGCTTATTGAAATTGTTAATGGGATGTATGCAAAGCTTGTTGATTCTGCTAAAAGTCAGTTGATTTGGGTTACTCATGAGATGGTTAATGTCTTAGCTGTGGGATACGATGGTTTGCTGTTGGCACTTTTAAGGCAAATTATTGGAGGTGATTATTCTGAAGGAAACTCGTGGTTGTGTTTTGAGATGGTTAGTCTTTTTTGGTCAAATTGGGATTGCTTACTGGATGATGAACCACTGCTTTTGACTAGTGCTTTGTATGTATTTCTTCGGCTTTTATCAGACCACTATAGGTTGCCAAATGATTCAAAGATTGTTGCCCTGAAGCAGATGGAAGTTCAGTTTTGTGTTAGAATGTTAAGGGATAAATTTTATTTGTGTTATAAGATTGGTAGAGATTTGATTAGGCTTTTACAAGATGTGTTTCATATAGTAGAATTTCGAGCTATATGGAAAGACTTGTTACTGAATCCAAGAGAGTTTAAGATGAATGGTTTTTTAGATGTTTTGCAACTCTACCATCTGGAGACTCCATCTAGCTACTTTTTACTTCGAATTAGTCCTGAAATGGAAAACCACTTGAGGTTTTTGCTAGAGCATGTAAAGTTAGGCAACCAGAAAAGGTACCAGGTCTGGTTTATGAGAAAGTTTCTGAGCTCACCAGAGAAGGAGACACTTCTGATTGACATGGTCAGGTTTATATGTTGTGCACATCATCCATCTAATATGATAATTCAGTCTGACATTATCCCAAGATGGGCTGTCATCGGATGGCTACTAAAATCTTGCCGGAAAAATTATGTTGAAGCTAATGTTAAACTTGCTTTGTTTTATGATTGGCTTTTCTTTGATGAGAAAGTGAATAATATAATGAATATAGAGCCTGCAATTTTGTTGATGGCACGTTCTATTCCTAAATACATTGATGTTACTCATTCTCTTCTCCAATTTCTCTTCATACTAGTGGAAAATTATGACATTCAGAGGAAAGACATAATTTTCAAAGGTGTTTTAACAGCTTTTAATGTGCTTGTAAGAAAAGGAGTGATTCATTCTCTAGACATTTTCATTCTATGAGATATGCTTTCTCCTTTTCTATTTCCTTTTCAAGTCGTGTTGCCTGAATTGCAAAGGTTATTGACCCTTTTGCTGCAAAAATTTCAAAACGAGTGGCGCGAAGATGCACTAGGAGACCAGGTAACAAATTCAACAGCGGATATGTGTAGATATATATACATATTATATATTCAAGAGCTACAGTATCTTGATTTCTATTGCTTTTGGCTTTGCCTCTGTAATCTGGAGAAGTATGATGAAAAGCATACCTTGATTTTTCAGGCCAAGTTACCAGAGTCAAGGGCAGTGAAGAGGAATTTGGCATCTCGGAACACAGAAGAGATGGATGCAACAGCAGCAGTCACTGTTCTCAAGGTATAGCAACAACATTAGCTATGGTTATAAAACTGAAAGCAGAACAATTACGGATTGAGTAAAAAACTTTAAGAGGCTTATTTTTTAAAGCTCTCCTCTGATTTGTTAATACTTGTCATATCAAATTGGATTAAATTTTTTGCAGAACATTGGATTGTTTCCATTTTATTACCTTACTGTTAATAAATTGTTCAGCAGTCCCTTGTGTTAAGCTTAAGTTTGATACTGGTTTTATTTGAATAATTCCCCCTTATTGACCCTTTTAGAGCTTGTTTCATTTGAAGAAATGACAGTAAGTTTAAGGAAAGATGAAATGGAAACATGAATATTTAATTTTTTTTTATGGAAGGAATAAGTTGTAGAATAATTAATCATGGTGTAAGTAGAGACCTGAAATCTCAATAGGAAGGTGGATTCATTGTTATTGGTTTATTTCACAGGAAAAGATGTTCCTTATTTCCCTTTTTTTATTGTATATTTTAAATTAATTTTAAGAATACCTTTATTTTTATTTACCTTAGAAGTAATTTCAAGTCTTATATTTTTTCCAGTCCAGTTATTCATGCAAAATCCCTTGATATACTTATAATATGTCTTTGTTATAACGATTGCAGGGTGGAACAGCTGACAGTAGTGAAGCCCAGGAAGTAAACCAGAAGTAGTATTTCAGATGACATTTTCAGCTTATTGCTTTAATCTGTACAACCCCCACACCCAGTCCCCCATGATCCTCCTTTTAGTATGAAGGTATTCTATAGTTACTTTAGCCCCGACTAATATAAATTGGGTCAGAGGTAATTCTCTCAATACCTATATCTCTATTATCAAGGCTTGAATTAGATATCTGACTAAAAAGGGACTAATAGGTTGTTGGTTTCTATTTACCATAAAAAAAAAAATGGTTGTTGGTTTCTTTGTTCTGTGTGTGAATATAACCTTTATCTTTAGTCTTTTATTTGTCACTCCATTGTATATATACTTGCTAAGTCTGATTATGTTAACCTAGATCCTTGAATTTGGATGAAAGCCATTAAAGTCTTGCTGATATAGTATTTATATATATATATATATATATATATATATATATATAATCTTTTTAATATCCATATACACGAAGAATTTCTGAGAATAAGGAACTAGTTCAAGACTCTCAAATCTTCTGCTGAACAACCTGGATACAATCAGTTTAAGATTGGATTTGTATATGCAGTATTGGCAGATATCCTGGTAACTGGGATACAAAAACTACAATACACCTGGTTGGTTAGTGTGATAATGCTCATAGAGATACTCATTGTAGGAAAGCTAGTCCTTCTAGGTTTATCTTGCACTTGTAGTTCTTCATCCTGATTATGGTTTTCTTGAAGTTATTTGTGTGATGTTGGCTATATTTATCACTGTAACATTTGTTTATTCTCTTGGTAAGGTTTTGTTTCCTCTGCAAGAATAGTATGTTCTGAATAGATAAATCATTTAATCTGATGCAAAGAGAGTTTTATATTCATCTATGAGGAATGGTTGAAGAGCTATTAACATCACTTCTGAGCTTATCCTTATATATATTATGTTAAATAATCACTTGCTGTAAAAGTTTAAATTGATGTGGGTGGAACTCACTTCTTGCTCTAATGCCTCGGATCTTGATAGACAAAGGTTGAATATAACAATTTAATAATAGTGTTCAACTATTTCCTTTTACTGTCTTCTATATGTTTTGCAGCCATTGATATGGGATGATTAACTTAGTTTGGGAAATATTAAGTTGATCATCTTGAGATGGCTTGCCAATGATTTCCTTTTGCCCCTAAGAACCTGGAAGGAAAATGAAATGTTATTATAAATAATAATAATAATAATAATAATTGAGAAACAATTATCTTGTAAATGAACACAATTAGTTGTTGTTTTGTCATTGATTAATGTTATGATGACATCATAAAACAAGGGAGAAATGGTAAAACAGAAAGATGGCAACCATTTTGAGCATACTTGACTTCCAATGCTCCTTTGGAATAATGTGTGCTAATACAAATAGGACTCACCTTTGGCTCTGGTATCCAGAGCTCTCTCTGCAGCCCTGAAAATAGTAGAGTATATAATAATGAGACTGATGTTGGAAACTTTAGGTCAAAAGTACCAGCTAGCAAGAGAGGCATGGAAGGAAATAAGAGGATTCAATAAATACAACTTCAGAGCAACATAGTACAAATGGAAGGCAGATTATACCTTTTCCTAGAACTCTGACCCACCGCAATACCCTTTCCATCTTTTGAACTGCCATCGCCTCTCTGATTCTTAAGAGTAAGAGACCTAATTAGTATATTTTCTTGGTCTGTTTTTACTAGCTGGTCCTCTGTACATAATATCAGATGAAGTTAATCATACCATTCAAAGCAAGCATCAATATATCATAGCATTGACCCATAGCCATAACCAGATGCAGATAAAGAGCAATAAACAGTCATCTTCTCCCAGAATCCCATAATCCGGGAGAGTTATTTCTCTATCATCCCTTTGGGTGATAGCATCCCAGCTTTTAGGGACACAGACATAGAACCATTGTATTATTTTAACTTTTATGTTACCTTCTTGAGGATGATGCTTCACCCTTTTTCTTGTATTTCAACTTTTCATTAATATGATTTCTTTGTTTATAAAAATTTTATAATCATGAAACAGAAAGTCCATTAGAGCTGATAAAACAAATCTAAGACAAATCTGTCGAGTATATGATCTGGGCTACATTCTGAATAAAACTCAAGTTCTTAGTGTAAAAGGAGGCTATTATGGAGAAGCTGCTTTTTTCTTATTAATGCTATCAACCTTTTTTTTAAAACCACTTAATTGCAGCATAATTAAGAATACCCCAAAACATCTCTTACAAGATGCTGTAAGGAAATCTAGTATCATGACTATAGAACATGTTTAAGATAAACTAGAACTAAGAAACATGAGAAAATTTGCATTCTAATAGTAACATAATTAATTTTTACTCCACCCTACAACAAAATACAGAAAAGTAATAAGGATGATAAAGCCTCTAGCAGCTGTCCTGTTCTAAGTTCTAACCAACACTAAATTTGAGGTAATATACCAATCCCTCCCTTTTACGTTTCTTAACTACCTCTAGAAGAATAGAAAAGTCACTGCTTCAAGACCAATAATCTTTCCTCATGAGTAGGGCCATACGCAATTGTGGTTTATTTATTTTTAGAGCTTTCCATTTCAAAATGGTGTATCATATCTCAAGCAATTGTCATTTTTCTTGAGAAAGACAGCATACCCTTCCTTTATTTATTATTAATATTCCCTTCCTCTCTCCCGAACTAGTAGTAGGTAGAACTGTTTAATTAGACCTCCTACATACTAGAAATTTTCACAGAACTTCCATCCTCTGCGAGTTTTAAAGTTACAGAGGAAAGCAAACCAAGCACATTGGTATAAACTTTTGATAAGTTGTTAAGAAAAACATTGACACAGCTTCTAAAAATCACAAAGACAACCTTTCATTAGCAATGAAGAGAAATTATCAAATCTTTTCGGAAGGGATAAATGTCCAATTTAACCAGTTATAAAAATATTACATAAGAAAAAGCCTTCTGCAGTGAAAAATCAAGAATACAAGTTCAACAAGAACTATCGAATTTGAAGGCCCCAATTGGAGGAAGTAGCGGTTCACAAGCTAAATATCAATCCGCAAGCTATCAAGGAAAAAGTAACCAAACTCCTAAAAGTTTGAAAAATAAATTTTTTAGGGGGTATTTCTGTCTTTTTATATTTAAGAATTTTTAAATTTTTTTACGGATATTTTTTATTTATAAAAACTTTTTAATACTTGTTGTCCGTGAGATTTGAACCACCGACCACTCAATTGGAAAAGAACACTCAAGCCAATACACAATCGTCCTATTTTGGATTATTTTTTACAAAAGTTTAATTTATTATCTTTCACTAGATTTTTGTTTTATAAAAAAAATTTAATTATCCCAATCATCGGGTTTTGAACCCAAATCTCACGGTTTGACTGCACACGCTTCACCACTGGACCACTTTCCAAATTTTATTACTTATACATGAGTTTTATTTATTACCTTTACAGGAGTTTTTTTGTTTAAAAAAAAAATTGCAAGCCCTTAAAATTAACTGCTTTTTTTTGTTTTACTTTTTTTAAAAAAAATTCACAATATGCGACAGTGGATCCTTCAACTTTAATTAAAAGATACACACACTTTACCGCTGCACTACACAATTTAAATTAATTTTTTTAAAAAACACCACTACACTCTAATTGTGCTATTTGGGGTTTGAATCCTGTCGATTGTGATAATTAATCGTTTATTTATAAAATAAAAATCTCCTGAAAGATAATAAATAAAATTATTGTAAAAAATAATTCAATCTCGAACCCATCAATAGCGCGCATTTAAAGAGAGGCGCGTTTTTCCACTACACCACTGTCCTATTTTGGATTATTTTTTTCTATTTATTATCTTTCAGGAGATTTTTGTTTATATAAAAAAATTAATTTTCGAAGCTGACAAGATTCGAACCCCAACCGCAAAGTGTACACACTTGAAACTCCTTAAAGATAATAAATAAAAATCCTGTTAAAAGTAATAAAATCCGGATAGTGGTCTAATGGCATAGCGTGCACATTCTAATTGTGCAATTTGGGTTCGAATCTTGTTGATTACGATAATTAAATTTTTTAATAAACAAAAATCTCTTGAAAGATAATAAATTAAACTCTTGTAAAAATAATCCAAAATAGGACTTACAATTGAGTGATCGGCGGGTCGATTCCCACCGACTCCAAGTAATTAAAATTTTATATAAATATAAAATATCCGTAAAAAAAAATTATAAAAATTTTTAAATATAAAAAGAGCGAAATGACCCCGAGAATTGGAATAAAAAAATATTCCTAAAACAAATAAAAAAATTCTTAAATATAAAAAGACGGAAATGCCCTTGAGAAATTGACGGATTTGGAGTTTGGACGGAGGTGCAAATTAGGCAATTTTTTTTAGTTGGAGTGCAAAAACTTAAAAAAAAAAAGTTTAGGTGCAAAACCCAGAATCCCAAAAAGTTGAAGTGCTACCGGGATAATTTACCCCACCAAACAATAGGTGGAACGATTAAAGGATCTATGGATCTACAAAAAGCATTTCCTTTTGCCCACTTGGCTAAATTTTGAGCACAAAAATTACAATATCTAAAAACACGGTTAACAGTTCATTGAAAGTATTGGCTAAGGGTCTTCCTAGCTTGCACAATGTTGTTTTTGGCTCTCCAATCCTCATACTCAGTAAGATCATGTAGAGCCATTACAACATTAAAAGCATCACCTTCCAAAAAAAACAGCTTCTGTTTCATTTCAGTGGCAATTTGCAAGGCATAACTCACTACCTGTAGGTCTGCTCAATATTTTATTTTAAAATGAAATTTTACTTTGGAATTTGTGTGTGCTATGTTTGTGATTGTCAAAACATTCATCTAAGTAAAGTAAATCACATAGGGTTGTCACATTATCAAACATAAGGTAAAGTATCTATCGTATGTAGATAGTTATAAGGAAGCAATTGAGGATGAGGTAAGAGTTGTCTAACATGTAAGTACTCCACCTACTACATTAGTATGAGGCATTTTGGGAAGGTGCTCAATAACAAAACCATGAGGATTTAGGCCCAAAGCGAAGTGTGTAAAAATTTAAAGTTGTTGGATATGTTGAATCAAAACGACAACAATTAAACCAAAACGACAGAAGGAAGGCAATTAAATTTGCAACCCTGTTGTTAGAGGATACCACGTCGTTGAGATTAATCTTTGGTGCAATCTCACCCCTTCACTGATGACAATCCAACGGCTACTTTTAAACCCCTAATTCTGCCCTAACTATATATACATCATATAGCCAGAATTTTTAGGGTGTGAAGAAGGAAAATACAGGAGGAGTTCCTTCTCTGCTCAAGGCCGCCGACCGTGTTCTTAGAACTTGTTCTTGTCGGAATAGTAGGGTGTTTCCCTGTATTTTCTATACTGAAATTCCATGTGTTAGTCGCGTTTCTTTTCACTTGGTTATTTCTGTTTGTATAGTTGTTTTTAGTTCTGGTCATTTTTGTACCATGCGCGGTATATTGTGAATCTTGTCCGAGATTCTGTTTAGTCGGTAGGTTCTTGTTGTATCTGTTCCTTAAAGATATCTTATATCGTTCTTGATAGTGCGGTGAGAGCTCTCTTGTTGAGGCTCGGCGTGGATGTACCACGATTACACTGTATTTGGTGTAATCTGGGAACCACGGTAAAAATCTTTGGTATTCTTCATTTTTCTGTTCCGTCCTTAATTTCTGGAATTTATTCTTCCGGCAAAAGTTAACAAGAATTTAAATCTCGGTTGACTAAAACCTAACAGTGGTATCAAAGCTTGGTTATATTTCTTGTTCTTCTTTCAAATCCGGTATTTTGTTTTTAAAAGGGGTGTTCACAAACTTTTGATTTTTCGAATCTGGAATTTTTTAATTCCACCGGACTTGTTTTTTAATCTGAAAATTTTTCTTTATTCCATAAATTTTTGTTGGATCTTGAATTTATTGATTCCATTAATTTGTTCTCCGGAATCCGAACCTTTTTCTTTGTTTTTGAATCTGATTTAAAAACAATCCGAATCTTAAAAATTGTTTTTAAATCTGAAATTTATTTTTGGGTCCTTATTTTTCTATTTTTTCGAATCCGGTATTTTTGGTTTATTTTCAGATCTGTTAATTCTTGTTTTAGAAAGGTTTCATAAACCTTGTTTACCACTGCTGGTTTTAATTGTTGTGTGTGTTAGACTGAGTGTATTCTTATAAATACTCTCGGTCGAACCAGCAGAACAAGTGTGTTATTTGGCTATTTCTGTTAGATTTGTATTTTTTTATAATACTGGTCTTTATGATAAAACGTCATGGGCTCTAACATGATCGAAATTTCCCAATTCGATGGGAAAATTGACTTCCAGAGTTGGAAAAAGAAAATGAGAGCCTTACTCTCACATTGTAAAGTTGTTTATGCACTTGAACCAGATATTGAAAGATGGCCAAAGGACTTAATTGCAAGAAGTGAAGAAATTAATGATGAGGCATATAATCTGCTGATTCTGAACCTAGCAGACCATGTACTGCGTAAGGTAGATGAGGCAGTCACTGCACTTGACTTATGGAACAGGTTGGAACAATTATATTCCTCACCCACATCACTAATATAGCCTTTATTAAATGCTCCCTGTTTGCCTTTAAACTGGACTTAAGTAAATCTATTGATGACAATATAGATAATCTGTTAAAATTGAATCTACTGTTAAAAGGAACTGAGCATGAAGTTGATTCTACTAGCCTTGCTGTAATTCTATTAAATGCATTACCGGATGAATATCTTGTAGTTAAAAATTCTGTACAATATACTGGAATATCTCCATCTTTTGATTTGATTGTATCTGGACTTAAGGCTAGAGAATTTGAACTTAAACAGAAAAGACATACTAGTACTGGACTATTTGTGAAATCAAAATTTGTTAATAATAATAACAGAAACCAGAATGGTGCAAAGGATAAAAGAAAAGGAAAATATGTTCATAAATCAAAAGAAACCAGAAAGTGTTATTATTGTAATAAACCTGGACACTTAAGAAAAAATTGCTATTCATGGTTAAGAAAACAGAAGCGAATAATAATGAACCTACTTCTACTGTAATTGAAAATAATATATCCGAGGTTCTTGTGTCTTCCTGTTATAGAAATAGCAATGATTGGATAATTGATTCCGGATGTTCATTTCATATGTGCCCTATTAAGGAATGGTTCAATGACTTTAAATCAATTCAACCTGAAACTGTGTTTATGGGAAATGATAACACTTGCATGATATATGGAATAAGCAGTATACCTTTGACATTAGATAATGGAAATTCAGTTTTGTTAACTAATGTTAGATATATTCCCGATATTAAGAGAAATTTAATTTCTATAGGAGTACTTGATGATTTAGGATGTGAAAACAGAATTAAATCAGGCTGCCTTGAAATAGTTAAAAATAGCAAAGTACTTGCTTATGCTAAAAAGAAAAATAGCTTATATGTACTTTGTGGTATGTATTTTGGTTTAACTAACCTTGCAGCACCAGTAATTGATTCACAAGAAAATGTCAAGAAATGGCATTTAAGACTCGGGCATATGAGTCAAAAAGGTATGAATGTCCTTGAACAAAAAGGACAGCTCGGTAAGGATGCTTTAACTCCACTCAATTTCTGTGAAACTTGTGTGTTAGGCAAACAACATAGGCTTAGTTTTAAACCTGGAACACATTTAGCAAAACAAAAAATTGAATATGTGCATGCTGATTTGTGGGGTCCGGAAAGGATTAGTACACATGGAAACTGTAAGTACTTCTTGTCTATAGTAGATGACTATAGTAGGAAAGTTTGGGTCTACTTACTTAGAACCAAAGATGAAACCCTAGAAAAATTTAAGGACTGGAAGATCCTTGTAGAAAATCAATCAGAAAAACCCGTAAAAGTATTAAGAACCGATAGGGGGTTAGAATTCTGTAATGAAGAATTTGATAAGTATTGTAGTGACCATGGAATACTAAGGCATAGGACAGTTAGAATGACTCCTCAACGGAACGAGGTAGCTGAAAGAATGAATAGAACTATCCTAGAAAAGGTTAGATGTATACTATTCACCTCCGGGTTAAATAAACCTTTCTAGGGGGAAGCCTTAAACACGGTTGTATACCTCATAAATAGGAGCCCCTCTACTGCCCTAGAACTTAAGTCACCCCAAGAAGTTTGGACAAATAGAGTTCCTAACTTAGATCACCTTAGAATATTTGGGTGTTCTGCATATGCACACACTAAGGATGGTAAACTTGACCCTAGATCCATTAAATGTATCTTTCTAGGGTATGAACCGGGAACTAAAGGGTATAGACTTTGGGATATCGGTTTTCTGGTATTAAAGTTATAATCTCTAGAGATGTAATATTTGATGAGTCTTCCTTTCCTTGTAAAACCAATTCTATACCTAACCAACAGGATCTCACACTTAGTGAGGATAATACCGGTAGTAAAACCATCACAACTACACACATTGAGGTGGAGCACCAGCCCCAAGCTGTTGAAACTATAGAAACTCAAGATGAGCCAAACATAGAAATAGAAGAGGAACAAGTAGAAAACCTAGAACAATCCCAAGAAGTGTCTTTAGAATCATATCAACTGGCTAGGGATAGGCCTAGAAGAGAGATTAGGCCACCGACTAGATACTCATATGCCGATTTGGTGTTTACCGCTTTAATTTCTGCTCAAGATTCAAAAAATTTTGAACCTACTAGTTATGATACTGCATGTATGTCTAAAGAAAAGGATAAATGGTTAGAAGCTATACTTGATGAAATGAATTCTTTGAATGTGAATAATACATGGACACTAGTCCCTAAACCTATGAATCATAAACGTGTTGACTGTAAATGGCTTTTCAAAATTAAAGAAGGAGATAAACCTTTTGATCCACCTAGATATAAAGCTAGGTTAGTTGCAAAAGGATTCACCCAACGTGAAGGCATTGATTTCAATGAAATTTTCTCTCTTGTTGTTAAATTGAAAACTATAAGAATCATGCTTGCTGTTGTGACTCAATTGAATTTGGAACTTGAACAAATGGATGTAAAAACTGCTTTTTTGCATGGTGAATTAGAAGAAAAAATTTATATGAAACAACCTCCTGGTTTTGTTGATAAACTGAATCTTGATTATGTTTGTCTTCTGAATAAATCTTTATATGGACTGAAACAGTCACCCCGACAATGGAATAAAAGGTTTGATACATTTATATGCAGTATTAGGTTCAATAAAGACAACTTTATTACATGTACAAAGGAATAGATTATGTTTATGTTCTTTTATATGTTGATGATATGCTTTTAATTAGTAATTCTAAAGATAGAGTTAATAAGTTAAAGAAATAATTAAGTACGGAATTTGATATGAAAGATTTAGGACCTGCAAAGAAAATACTTGGCATGTATATTGACAGAAATAGAGAAAAAGGCAGTTTAAGATTGCATTAAAAACCTTACCTTGATAGTGTGGTAAACAAATTCAGCATGAAAAATAGTAAAGGAGTGAATTTTCCTATTGCATCTCATTTTATTTTATGTAAAGATCAATGTCCTAAATCAACTTCTGATTTACTAAAAATGGAAAATATACCTTATGCAAATGAGATAGGATCGGTTATGTATGCTATGATTAGTACTAGACCCGATTTATCCTATGCTATATCTTTATTAAGTAGATTTATGTCTAATCCTGGTTTAGAACATTGGACTGCTCTTAAGTGGACATTAAGGTATATAAATAATTCTGTTGATATTGGGTGAGCTATAATAGATGTGATTAGAAAAATTCTGTTTATATGGATTTGTTGACTCGATTTTGCTAGGGATAGAGATACTAGAAGGTCAACTACTGCTTATTATTTCATGTTTGGTAATTGTTGTGTGAGTTGGAAATCTCAAATACAGTCAATTGTTACATTGTCTTCAACCGAGTCTGAATATATTGCTTTGTGTGATGCCTTTAAAGAGGCAATTTGGCTTCAAGGTTTGTTGTATGAAATACAATTGATTGATAAATGTGCTTCCGTGTTCTGTGATAGCCAAAGTGCTATACATTTGAGTAAAAATCCTGTTTTTCATGATAGAACTAAGCACATTGATGTCAAATATCATTTTGTTAGAGAAAAGATAATTGACAAAATGTAAATCTGCAAAAGGTAAAAACAGAGGACAATGCAGCTGATTTTGGTACGAAAGTGGTTACATTGAGTAAGTTCGGACATTGTCTCAACCTACTCAATATAAACTGACAGATAATTTCATTTTGCAGGTACAAAGAGCCAATGATAGATTTAAGATGAGTTTTCACTACACTATAGAGTATGCTTTGTGTTTGGATTCAAGGTGGAGGTTGTTGGATATGTTGAATCAAAACGACAGCAATTAAACCAAAACGACAGAAGGAAGGCAATTAAATTTGCAACCCTGTTGTTAGAGGATACCACGTCGTTGAGATTAATCTTTGGTGCAATCTCAGCCCTTCACTGATGACAATCCAACGACTACTTTTAAAACCCTAATTCTGCCCTAACTATATATGCATCATATAGCCAGAATTTTTAGGGTGTGAAGGAAAATTCAAAGGAGTTCCTTCTTCCGCTCAAGGCCGCCGATTGTGTTCTTCTTAGAACTTGTTCTGTCCAGAATAGTAGGGTGTTTCCCTGTATTTTCTATACTGAAATTCCATGTGTTAGTCGCGTTTCTTTTCACTTGGTTATTTCTGTTTGTATAGTTGTTTTTAGTTCTGGTCATTTTTGTACCCTGCGCGGTATATTGTGAATCTTATCCGAGATTCTGTTTAGTCGGTAGGTTCTTGTTGTATCTATTCCGTAAAGATATTTTATATCGTTCTTGATAGTGCAGTGAGAGCTCTCTTGTTGAGGCTCAACGTGGATGTACCACGATTACACTGTATTTGGTGTAATCTGGGAACCACAGTAAAAATCTTTGGTATTCTTCATTTTTCTATTCTGTCCTTAATTTCTGGAATTTATTCTTCTGGAAAAAGTTAACAAGAATTTAAATCTAGGTTGACTAAAACCTAACAAAAGGGTCTAAAACCAAAAAAAAAAAATAAAAAAATATACATATATATTCTTCAATTGCAATCGGAAGATTCTTTAGTTGGTGAATTTGAAGGATTCAACTTTTTGTGATAATGTAGAATTTTTACTGATTTTAGTAATGCATTTAGTCCATGAAGATTTAAGTTCACACAAGAATATGAATAATCTTATCATTATCACATCCCTTTCTTCTCTCAAACCCTAGCCCCCTCCCCTCTCTTTCTCTCCTCTTCTTTTCCCTTGCAGTCGCGGCTAAGCTCCCCCCTTCTTCTCCCATCTTCTCTTGTCCTTCTTCTTTGCCAGCCCTTCCCCCCTTTCACCCGGCCAAGGGAGAATTTTAGCTTCAGCTAAAACTTTTCCCTTGGCCGTAAGAATTTATTTACTGTTTTTGTGGTTTTCCTTGTTTTGTTTTTTGTTTTATGTTCTATTTTGTGTATTTTCTATTTATTTCTTTGGTATTATTGCTATCTTTTTCATTTCATATGCTTCATTTCTTACCGATATTTAAATATCAGTTTTTTCTTCTTTTTTTAAGAAGAAAATTTTTTTAAACCCGGACTAGATTTGGGTCCTTTGTTCGTATTCGTATTTAGTTTTCTTTTTAGGTATTCTATGAAATCTTTGATGCGCCCGGGATGGATTAGACTACTGTTGAAGAAAGAAGACAGAATCGAACTCTCTTCGCAAATGAGATTTGAAATTGACAGTATGAAGACCATAGATTTAGATAAAATATCTGTTATTTTTCTTTTTTATGTATCCCTAAATTTATTTAGGGCTTTCTTTAACTCATCTAAATTTTTTACGTTGAGTTTACTCTTTGCACCACTTAATTTTAAGTTGATGTTTTATATTTTTGTGAATGATTTTAATTATTCACTTTTGTGATATTTTTTATTTTAATGAATATTCCACTTATAAAAAAAAAATATCTTATCATTATCAATTAAAGCAAAGAAAAAAAGAAAAAACAAAAACAAAAACGCACTAGCAAGTACATCATTACGAAGACAAAGAATTTTGACTATCCTACGTGACACACGACTACATATATATATTTTTATTAATTATTTTTGTTCATACTTATTTTGGAGTCCAATTAATTTCAAATCAAATCGCACTTAATACTATTAAATTTTCTTTGTACCAATCTTGAAAAGACTCCCAAATTCCAACTTCCACACGCACAGTTTACCCTACGTATAATACAGGATTATATATGATGAATCTTGAAAAGACTCGACCGACTCATCTGCATTATTGAGGAAACGTGTGCCGACTCCAGTTCACAAAACCCATAATTATGCTTTATATGTTTTCGGCCCCTACGGCACTAACTACTAGATCTTTCATTTTCATAATCATTATTTAGAGCCATTACAGGAAAGAAAAAAAGGAAAAAAAAGAAAAAACTTAATATTATTTTCAACAAAAGAGAGGGTTATGACTGGATTTTAGATTAATAAAAATAATAACTCAACTAATATAATTTTCATTATTCAAGTATTTTATTTACATTTGTTGGAAGTTCTAAATTCGACTAAAGTGAGATACGGATTGTATGATTCAGTGGGATATATACCACCACCTTTTATTTCTTAGAATAATAATGAGGGCATATGTGCTTAACGTACAATCAAGTCATTCATTGTTAAAGCTGCATATGTTGAAAGTTAGTACTATTCATTTCTTTTGTTATATATATATATATATGTTTAGATAACTTTCAAATATAAATTAATATCTCCTAACTTTAGAAACAAAAATCTAAATAAATATATAAAATATTTTACATCATGATTTCAAATGAAAAAACCTCAATTTCTGAACCTTTTTATATATATAAATGCATTGATTAATAAATTTATTAATTGTCATCCATAATTACACTTTTTTAACTTGCTCTAAGTTTCATTTAAAATTGACTATTTGATATATTTGGAGATCATATTTAAACTCTAACTTTTGTAAAATTGAATTAGATAAAAATTTTGTAAACTTTAATTTTAAGCAATTTGGAAGGGAAATAATGAGATTTATATTTGTAGGAAGAAAACGGTATAATGGTTTACAAGGTCAATCTTGGAGAATCACATTGCATCAATTAATTTTACATATAGAGATATATATATATATATATATATATATATATATATATATATATGTATATATAATTTAAGTATTATTTTCATTCATAAACACAATTCCCAAATTAATCAACGCAAAGTTGAGAAAGGAGGTGGGTAGTTTCCTTTCGAGGTTTGTACAATCCTCTCAAAGGCTTAACCCTATGCATAGCAAAGCCAATCTCTTCCTCCAAATCCACCATCTCAGGTCCCATTCTTTTCCACTCAAAGCATTGAATCAAAGTGCCTAATGCCAATACCATAAACCTCATAGCCAAATTATTTCCAGGACAACTTCTCCTTCCCTTCCCAAAGGGCAAGAACTTGAAACCTTCTTTTCCTACCTCAATTCCTTCAAATCTTTCCGGCTTAAATTTCATCGGCTCTTCCCAAAGATTAGGGTCTCTATGAATGGCCCAAGCATTGATCAAAAACGTCGTCCCTCTTGGAATCTTGTAGCCATTTATGGTGCAATCTTCTAGTGAAAAATGAGGTAGAAGAAGTGGTGCTGCAGGACAAAGTCTTAGTGTTTCGCTAATTATGCAACGTAGATAAGGCAAATTGGAAACATCTGAATCTTCTATCAAATGCTCTGTCGTAACATGGTTGTCTATTTCATTTCTTGCCTTCTCTAATGCCTTGGGATGATTCAACAAATGGGTCATTGCCCATTGGAAAGTTACATTTGAAGTTGTTGCTCCGGCTGCAAACATGAACTAAAACAATATGGACTTATATATATATTAAGTATTTTAATTATAGTTTGACAAAATTGAAGTGATATAATAACCCTATTCCTAGTTGATAATGAGTAGATTAGAAATATGATTGTTATAAATAAGAGGTTATAGTCTTTGAGAAACAATTAAATATTCTCTATTCAAATATCCCACTATTAGAAATTAATTATTCGGTCTCATAGATCTCTTGAAAGGCTATATAAAATTACTTTTGATTAGATATATTTGATCAATTATGTATTTAAAAGTATCATATTTAATTAGACTTTATTAAAGGAATTACTAATAAATTAGTTAGAAATATGATATATATAGGTTATACTCTCGGAAGACTATCAAGAGTTTTCAATTTTATATTATCCTATCACGTAAAATAGGAATCTAATCTCTTGGAAGATTATAATATGTGTTTGGTAGGTTCTAATAATTTTAAGATTCTCAAGATATTCTTAATTTACGGAATAGCATATGTTACGCTTCCGACTTCCATAAATTAGTTTAAATAGTTGTTAATAAAATATATTTTTAAATATATATATATATATATATATATATATATATATATATATATATATATATAAAATTGCAACAAATAGATGCATGAAGAGATTGATGAGGATGATAACTTACTTGTATCAATACTTTGATCATATTATCCGTGTAATGTTCAGGTTCAACTTCTTGCAAAGACAAATATTCTTGAACAAGTGTCTTCCTCCTCCTCCTCGCACTACTTGACCTGTTCCTCCGTCCCTCATCAATTAAATCCTGCAAGAATTTATCAACTTCCTCGTACATACTTATTGCTTTCTTCCATTTATCACCATAACCAATCCACCTCAACATTGGAATAAAATCAGACATATCATACAAAGGAAACGTAGCAAAATTCTTAATATAAACATCATCTGAAGAACAGCATCTTCTTCCACGAACCATTTTCATCAACACATTTTGTGATAATTCATGCATAACTGAAGTTAAGTTCACCTCTTTCCAATCTGCTGCTACTGAGCCACATGCTAAGAACATATTCTTGACACTGTACCTGATTTCCTCAGATCGAACGGGTGAAGAATCTTGAATGCTTTGGGAAGAGTAGATATGGACGGTCGTGATACGACGAAGGGTCCGCCAAAGTTCCCCGTACGGAGTGAAAGGAAGGCTACCGCTTTTGTAAGAGAATAAATCGGCGAGATTTAATCGGGGACGGCTGGCGAGGACGACGTCGTTGTTCTTTGTGAAGCATTCCTCAGCGACTGATGCCGATGAAACCACGACGGTTGGACGGTTTCCGACACGGAGGTAAATTATGGGACCATATTTGTCGGAAAGGGATTTGAGAGTGCGGTGCTGTGGGAATTTTAAGAGGTGGAAATGACCTATAATTGGAAGAGCGAGTGGACTCGGTGGTAATTGATTCTTGTTTTGTTGCAAATAATGTTTCAAAACTAAGAATACCGTTATAATTATCAAGATTAATGCACTGCTATAGAGAACCTCCATATTTTTGTTCCCTTTTTAATTAGCTAGCTAGCTGTTCAGGAAACATGCCCAAAGAAAGAGTATATATATATACATATATATGGATAAGAGTCATCACAATATCCTTGCATAAGGTCAAACAATAATAATACCATATATTACTATAAGCAAAAGAATTAATCAGGTATAAACCAAAAACAATAATAATACCTATGTGGTCATTTTCTCTAAGCAAATTGGCATAAATAGTCCCCAAATTATTTTTTTTGGTGGGATTGATCCTTGAACTATAAAAAAATTGTGACATTGGTTCTTCCGTTAAAAATTCTATTAAATCACCGTTAAGTTTGAAAAAAAAAAACTTATGGGCATTTATGTGATTACACTATTATTCATAAGAAAACAAAAAATAAAATAAAAGAAGAAGTGCAATGGACACCACAACGAAGTATTGTCGGCGGTTTGGAGAATAGTGCAACGGGGAACGACGTAAAATTTCTCCGAAAGTCAACCCTTTGATGGCTTACTACTACTAATGCCCCCTTTTCCAGCATCTAAAACACTCCATGACTATCATCTTTTTTTGATCTTCCCAATCATCCATGAAAATTAAATTCCAATTGTCGGAATGATTTCCTAGATTTTTCCCCTTTTATTTTTGGTCATTTTTCAACCTCAATTAGGTCTTCTATTTGCTCGATACCTCGTTCCCTATCGCACTCTTCTCCAAACCGCTAACGACTGCAACAATACTTCATTGTCGTGTCCGCCGGACTTCTTCTTTTGTTTTGTTTTGTTTCTGTTTTTTTTTTTAATTATTTTCATATCTATTGACGTTTTTACATTTTTATTTAATTAACTAAACAATGTAAACCGTTAAGTTTTTAAGTTTTTTGACAGAATACGTTAACAAAAACCTTATTTTCCTCTAATAAAAAATTTTAGAACTTTAAAAGTTAAAAAAAATATTTTGGGAATAAGTTTGCCAAAAGTAAATTTGTTCGGCACCATTCTCACCAATTATTCTAATATTATATATTATTAATTATATTTAAATAGTGTAATGACATAAATATCCTTAAGGTTTTTTTTGATTTCCAAACTTAACAGTGATTTAACAAAATTTTTAACGGAAAAACCAATGTCACAATTTTTTTATAGTTCAGGGACCAATCCTACCAAAAAAATAGTTTGGGGACCAATGTTATCAAACGTTTATAGTTTGTGACTATTTATGCCAATTTGCCTATTATTAATTATATTTAAATAGTGTAATGACATAAATACCCTTGGAATTTTTTAAACTTAACAGTGATTTAACAGAATTATTAACGGAAGGACCAATGTCACAATTTTTTATAGTTCAGGGACCAATCCCACCAAAAAAATAGTTTGGGGACCAATGTCACCAAACGTTTATAGTTTGGGGACTATTTATGCCAATTAGCCTTTTCTCTATTTATAAGGGACATTTTTGTCCATTAACAAGGTTTCTTATGTCTTTTACTTTTAAAGATATTTGCATCATTAATCAAGAAAGAAGCATATTATCATTGAAAGAGAAAAGAAAAGTTACAGATATTTGTAAGAAGGGAGCACATCAGCAGTACATGAGAAAGGAAATGCATTTGTTCAATCAGAAAAAAAGTATGCTGATAAATACCTTGTACATTAATTAACTATTTTTTGTATAGATTAAAATTTTACATTATTTAAGCTGTTGTATACAGCTTATAGAGAGAGTTTTTTTATCTAACGAAGATTCATTTTGTTCTTATCTCAATCACTTCTTCTTTGAATTCAGAATTTAAGAAATTTAGTTTTCTTCATTTACAAAAATATTTGCTTTAAGTGTTGTTGAATTTTCTTTTTATTTGAATAATGAAAATATTAGAAGCTTGGTAACTTGTGTAGTGATATATGTATTTTCCTTCTAATTAGTCTATTCTATATATTTATCCTTATCATACCCTTACCTAAGCCCCATTACAACCTGATTATTGCATTTGATTCTTATATATTGGTGGAATTTGATTCATTTGCAAAACTTTGGTAATAGCATACTATATTTTGATTCTAAGAGTAAATACAACCTAAACACTTTGAGAGTATTGAGTGAAACCATGTGAGAGTGCCAAGGCTTGTTGCACTTGATTTTAAAATGCCATGCTAGAATTTTTGTTAAGTTTATCTTAAAAATTCTTATTCTCTTGGTTGTCTATAAGATTCAATTCATCGATATGTACGAAAGTTATCGAAAGTTAACTTTCGAAAGGAAGTGAAACGAAAGTTAGTATGTTGAATTGATATATGTTTGAGGAGAAGCATGAATTAAGTATGGGGGGATTTGATAGCACATAAATTTACATATTTTTAATCTCTTATGCTTAATATTTGTTGCATCTATTTTTATTTGTGATTTCGGTAATTAAAATAAATTTGAGTTTTTATATTTTATGATTTGGATATTACATTAATCAGCTTTAATTGTGTTATTAATTTTAGGAATAATAAGTTAGAAATGTCAAGAATTAAAAAACTCAAGTGTAAAGCCCAAGTATGAAGCCCATTCTTGAACCTTTTCTAGAAGGGTAAGAAAGCAAAAAAATCGAGATGTTTTAGGGAAATAGGGGGTTGGACGAAAATATATCATTCATTGGATTTTTCTAAATTTTGAGATTTGAGAGAGAAAAGAGAGTGATTGAAGAGTAGATGACCGCCTAAAATTCTAATTCAATCTAAGAGATGATTTTGAGATAAATTTAGAGTTCTTGATTGACATCAATACCGGCTTTTATACTCGACCACGAAATCCGAATTCACCCAAAGTCATCTCTTCTTGGACTAAATTTAGGGTTTAGGCCGCCATCAACTCTCTATTTCTCTCTACCCAATGCTAAACTAGGAAAAAAGCTAATGATTTTTGGTATATTCTTTCTAATCCAATTTTCTCCCTTTGTTTTGTCCCCCCATAATTATGGGCTTAATCTAATATGTCCTAATTATGGGTTTAACCATTTTTTCTTAAACTTTAAAATCTAAACTAAAAGGTTGGGCTTCACTATGACACACGGTTAGGCTCATGCTTGGTTCAAATCTCCTTGCAAATTAGGCCTAAATAATATGAATAAAATTAAGAGTTCATTAATTTAATATTCATATCATTAAAACATAAAGCCGAACATTATTTTAATAATAGAGATGACACATAAAAGCCAAAAAACGATAAAAATAGATGCAACAAATACTAATTATAATTATAAGAGTTTAAAAATATGTAAATTCACATGCTATTAAATCCCCTACAATTATTTTTTGCATTCTAGGAAAAATAATAAAATCAAAATATACTAAGAACATTAGCAAATAATATCTCCTATTTTCCATAAATCAATCATGGCAATGTACTTTGCAAAGATGGGACAAGTCAAATCCAAAGATGTGATATTGCTTAATAGATCGCATACAAACAAAATTCAAGAAGAATTTAATGCTACTTAATCACATAGCAACTAAAGTATAAACTAGATTAATAAGAATTTCCACATCTTTTCTTCTTATTGAATAATTTCTAGACAAGATTTGATTTTAGAGTGAATTTATTAATCCCATCAAATTTTCTCCTTGAGCAGAACAAGAAAAAACTATGGTAATGAATGGACCAGTGTCATGCATATTTGGGAGAGCGAAATCAAAATATTGCTTAGAAAATTATGGAATACATTTTTCATACACTATGTTTGAATATATTAAACATTAACTTTTTTTTTATGACAAGTAAAAAGTTATTAAGGGTGTATTTGCTTTCTTTTTTCCCCAAATATGTGAATTATATTCTTAACTTCCCATTACATAAATATCAAAAGATTAAAAAATATAAAAAATCATATACGTCTAATTTTAAAATTTATTTATTTAATCAGATATTTATGTAATGAGAAGTAAAGAATATAATTCACATGTCCGTTGTTTGTTGTGTAGTAGCGGCCAAGTTGCCCCCAACCCCCCCTCCGCCTACACACGGGAGTTTGACACCCCCATCCCCCATGTATAAAAAAAACAAGAATATAATTCACATATTTGGGGATAAAAAAAATGAAAGAAAGAAAGAAGAAGAATACAATCAATAAATTGAGCAATGTATTTTAAAATTAAAAATGACTAACATATCCAAACACAATGTACTAAAAATGCATTCCAGAATTTTCTAATCAATATTTTGATTTGGCTCTCCCAAATATGCATGACACTGGTCAATTCATTCATTCCATGGGTTTTCTTGTCTTGCTCACTTGAAAATCTATTAATAAATTCATTCTAAAATCAAATCTGTTTTTTATAGGTAGAAAAGATGTTTCAAAAAATGTATGATTAATTGAAGAGTTGTCTTCTGATGGATTATATCTTTCTTTTACTCTTTAGACACATGACCACATATATTTCTAAAACATTCTTATGAGTGAAACTACTAATTTAACCATCATTAATTAATAATTTACACTTCAAAAAATTCTACACATAAATTGATGCTTTTAATGTTGTAATGGCTCTACATGGTCTTAGTGAGTATGAAGATTGGATGGAGAGACAAAGACAACATTGTGGAAGCTAGGGAGACCCTTAGCCAACATTGTCAATAGATTGTTAACCGTGTTTTCAGAGATGTAATTTTTGTGCTCATAATTTAGTTAGGTAGGTAGAAGGAAATGCTTTCTGTGGATCCATAGATCCTTTACTCCTTCCACCTGCTATTTGGTGTGATAGAGGAGGTACTTTATCTCAAGATTGTAACTCTTTTGAGGTTAATTTGAATTGTTAAAACATTATTCACCAAAAAATAAAAAGAAAAAAAATAAAACATACAATATAAATATCTAAAAAAATTTATAAAATAAAGAAAACTGAAGAGAGATGAAGCTGATTGTTGAACTTTATTTTAGAACAACATAATATCTAAATCAAGAGAGAATATATATACTGTGATATCTCGGTTTTTTTTTTTTTTCCTTTCTTCACTCTCTTTAATTCTAAAATGGCTAATGTGCCTAAATATTTTGCAATGCTTACCAACGAAAAAGATGTAACGAAAATTTCTCTTTAGCACCATATTTCCCTTTATATGGAGAAAATGGATGATTTCTTGAAGGTGCATAAGCTTAATGGTATGAATCATCTAGTTAAGATTATAAAGAGTTTTTTTTTTAGTAATGAAAGATTTAGAACATTCTCTATAATCATAACAAGATTATTCATACCATATAGCTTATGCACCTTCAAGAAATCATCCATTTTCTCCATAGGAAAATATGGTTCTAAAGGGTAATTTTCATTACATCTTCTTCCTTCGTAAGTACACGTTGCACAATATTTAGGCATATTAGTCATTTTAGAAGTAAAGAAGAAGAACAACAAAAAATATCAACAAGGGACTGAAGGAGAGAGAAGAAAGGAAAATGAACAGAGATGGAAGTTTGAACGAAAGTTAAGTTTATTGTATATATATAAGATGAGAGTATATATCCACTCTTGGTTTAGATATTATGTTGTTCTAAAATAAAGTTCAATATACAATCAACTTCATCCATTTCAAACTTTCATCTCTCTTCATTTTCCTTTATTTTTTTATATTTATATTGTATGTTGTTAATATTTATAATTTTTCTTTATAAAATTGGATTTTAAATTCTCTCAATTTTAAACAAGCCTTTAGCCGGACAACTTTTATTTGAACTTATTTTTTGTGAACCACTAATATAATATGTTGTGAAAATTTATTATAGTTCACAAAAACTAGGTACACATAAAATTTTGTTTGTCCGTTCACTTAGAAGAGAACAAATTTTGGAATTGATAATTTCACATTATATAGAAACAATTATTTACCAAAAAAAAAAAATAAAAAAATAAAAAATAAAAAATTGAAAATAAAGAATGTATCTTCCTTTTCCAAATACATTCAATTGTTTCTATAAATATGAAATTTTATTAGTAATAAAATAAGGTCGGTTGCCACCATAGACCACATGAGATTTACTTTATAATGTGATCTATGGTTAAAATTGTTAATGTGGTGATATACTTTATGCTATATATTCTAGATAAAGCAGGTCGTATGTAAGGAATCAATAAAAATTTTAAAATCACTAAATAGATAAATAAAATGTAAATATTTTGTGCCTTCTAAAATATGCATGATGAATATAAGAAATTTATGAAATAAATTAGAACTAGAATTACGAGAGATTACTTACTTATCATGTGTTTTAAAATATCTGCAAGAAGAAAATAAATAATGAATTATCGAGTATGTTAGAAATGAGATATCATAAAGTGAGTTTTCACATCATCTTCATTTCAATCTCTATGATTTTTCTTGCAAATTGATTACGGAACAAAGAGAAATAAATTATTATAAACATTGTTAGAAAAAATATACATTTAACATTTACAATCAAAGATTTCACAATTTAGCCCAACCGCTTGGGGGAGTTGGTAAGCGGACTCCTAAAGCTTCTCCTCGGGGCGGATGATCGAGGGTTCGAATCCCCGAGGTGGTTAGCGCCACGTTAAAAAGCTCCGGGTCAGGCCCTCACCCTCGAGTAAGAGTTGGGCGCGCGGCGCACCCAGGTCGAACCGAATTAGTCAGCCCGTGTGAGTTCAGATACCGGATGCTTAAGCAAAAAAAAAAAAGATTTCACAATTTTTAACATATAACATTTAAAATATAATTAGTAAAAGTAACATTGAAATATAACGAGCAAAAAAAAAAAAGAGAGGGAAAGCTATTGCTAGATAGTGTTGATAAAGTACAACTTTATACATATTTTGTGTAAAAATATGGGAATGAATAAAGTTAACATTTTTAACTAATTAATGGAAAAATTACCAACTTAACTATATATTTCATCCTCCAGAAATTTTTCAAAGGATCAAATTCATTTAAAAAGAAAAAAGAAAGAAAAAATTATTTGACAAAAATTCTAAATTTTAAAGTATTAAATTGGAATAGCGCACGAAACACATAATAAAAAATAGCATTAATAAAAATGTTTGAAATGAACTAGAAACAAAATCATCATAGATTAATTAGGTTTTGTGGATCCTTTCTACCTTGGTACAAATGTGACTTCTATTGTTTTTGAAAATCCATAGAAATATAAAACATAAATTTCTAGATATCTTGAATGAGAATTTCATAAAATTAAGTGAAATTTTTTGCTAAAGTGATGTAGAAGATAATTGGTGTGTGTTTTGAGTGAGTAAAATATAGTATCATATAAAGTAAATAATCTCACAAAACAAGTGTCACATAATCAAACACAACTAAGGCAGAATACCTATCGCATGCAGATAGTAACACGAGAGTACCACGATTTTAAATTTATAAATATCGTATCCACAGGAACATTGGTAACGGATGGTTAGTTTCTACCAATTATGACAAACTTTAAAGTTCAAGGAATTAGTCCTAGGTGTCCATTCAATTCAGATATGTTTGAGTAAAAGAATAATTAAAAACAAGAATGAAAAATAATTGACTAAGATCTCTAATGAAGTACGTATGATTAATTAAGTTGAACAGTGTTCGAATGTGTAGCTTGCAAGTAGATCTAAGGCAATTATGAATTCGAATTGTATTACTACCATACCCGAGTTATCTAGAATGATTACCTCAATATGGTGGTTGCAAGTAATCCTAAACCTTTTAGATTAGCTATTGAGGCGTCAATTCAACAACATAATATTAAGATTTGCATTGATTCCAAACCCGAGATTATTAGGCTTCCTAACCTCAGTATGGTGGCCACAAGTTATTAGTCCTAATCTGGCAATCTGTTAAATCTCCTATGGTGGGGACTCATTAACTTTCCGTCAATTCAATTAACTATTGTAGTATCATGCATCAACCTAAGTTTCATAGCATAAATTCAATACGAGAATTAAATCGAAAGCGTAAAACAATAAGCAATTCACAATGTATATTAAAACATATCCTTCCTAGGAATATATAAATCATTAATCAATCAATCAAAATAAAGAGTATCTTAGGACACGGAATCATAACATATAAAGGAAAATAAATACAAGAACAAAAAGAAAATGAAAGAGAAAGTTGTCGTATTGCTCTCACTTGCTTCCACGGACTGGCTTAATCCTCCGGACCTCGCCGAGACTTGTACTCCGGATCCTTATCTCGCTCTAAAGATCTTCAGCTATCACTCCCCTCATCTAAACTATAGGGTATACCTTATGGTGGAGGCTCAACCCTACACTCGAGAAGAAAGAAAAATGAAAACTAAAAACTCAACTAGAGCTTATCACGAAATTCCTATTGGCTAGGAAATCGGAAATGCTCCTGTTCCGAGTGATTCTGGTGTGCTTCAACAACTGGGGGAGTGCATCTATTTATAGGAGTGAAATAGAGTCGAAAAGAGGTAAAATTTCCATGTGGGACATTGAATTGCGCCAAAATTGCCTTGAACACGCCCGTGTCACGTGTCTCCAACACGGCTAGAAACACGGGCAGGAACACGCCCGTGCTGGCCTTTTTTTCCAAAAATTGCACTTTTAGTCCCCGATTTCTTCTTTTCTTTAATTTTGGTCCCTGAAACTTCCGAAATCAAAAACAGAAAGAATTTGCGTAATTTCCATTCATTAACAAAACCCCAATTAACTCGAATTGAACACAATTAATGTATAAAAACACGATATAAAATCGAGTTATCAAATAGCCCACACTTAGTCTTTTGCTTGTCCTCAAGCAAACTACTAAATATAGTCCAAGAAAACACATATAACTCAACTAACCATGTTCATCAATTAAGCACGGAATGTGTTCAACAATTCAAACTTGTTCCGAAAATCGGAATGGACTATCAAAGAGTGAATTACTCATAATGCCTCATCAAATGTATCATGTGCAAATCAAGAAGAAATAATTCAAAATATCCATATTAAATCAACACACATCTAATCATAGAATCTCCTTGGGTGTAGTGTGTGTTCTAATCGACTCATCATCCAAACAATAGACTTCCCTTCAAACTAGTAGAAAGATAGTATGTTGATCATTTAGACATCACAACAGCTAATTACAATTAACCATCTAGGGATCAAGTCACAATGTCACAGTTATTACTCTCTTTTTTTTATATATACTCATTTTTTTTTCTTTTTCAAAGCAGTGGGTATAAGCGTTTACTTAACCATGTTACCTTTAACTACCCTCGTAGCAGGTCTCACTCCGGTGGCTCCCAGACCTCAAAGACCTTAGGGCACCAAGCATTCAATTACCTTCACGAGTGATTCCTAAGTAGCAAAGAACACTTGCAAACTACCCTTATTAAAATAAATGACAGAAAAATAAACTAGTGGCATGCTTCTCAAACCCCTATCAAGTTACCATAACAGCTATCACAACATCCAAATGGTCTAACACTATTTAACTAAAAGTCCAAAAGTGATCTATCAGTCAAACAATTTTGCCAAAATAGATGTGCTCAAGATAACAGGGATTTTCTACAACTAGACTAGCATCAAGTTTCTATGAATAAATCAAACTCAATCCTCAAGACTCTTACAATCAAACAAATTACTTTTATCATAGGCGGAGTAAATCATACTTCAAAAGTTTATCGGATATCCCAAAAAGTTTAAATTTTCCATAAAATTCAGAGAAAATAATTCAAAAATCTAGCAAAATTTAGCCCCCCAGAAATTCACCCCCTCCCCACACTTAAAATGAACATTGTCCTCGGTGTTGTAGGCAGGTGGAGATGAAAACCCCACACTTAATCTAAAACATCTATGAACAAATAAGACAAAGCAAAGCAGAAAGATGTTTAAGACTAAGTAGTGTCCTAAAAATAGAAAAACAAGGAACAAAAAAAAAAAAAAAAAAAAAAAAAACAAAAAAAACAAAAAAAACGAAATAAATAAAACAAAAAGAGGGAAGAGAAAACAAACACAGGGTTACCTCCCTGAAAGCGCTTCCTTTTTGTCATTTAGCTGGACTACCTTCTATCAATCGAAATATTCCTCTATATTTCCCACCTCGAATGGTTCTTTGTAGAATTTTAACCTTTGACCATTTACCTTGAAATTTTTTCCATCCGTATCTTCTATTTCACAAGCTCCATAGGGTGATACTTCTTTGATAGTAAATGGACCCGACCAAAAGCTACGCAATTTTCCTGGAAACATTCTTAAACGGGAGTTAAATAATAGCACTTTGTTACCGGGTTGAAAATTCTTTAAACTTCTGAGTTTCTTATCATGGACAATTTTACTTTTCATTTTGAAATTCAAAGAATTCTCATATGCATTATATCTCCACTCATCAAGCTCATTTATTTGCAACATCCTATCTTTTCCAATTAGCTCATCATCTAGATTGCACTTTTTCAATGCCTAATATGCTTTATGTTCTATTTCAACAAGTAAGTGACATGTTTTTCCATAAATTAAACGATAAGGAGAAAATCTTGTAGATGTTCTAAATGCAGTCCTAAATGCCCATAATGCATCATCAAGCTTTGTAGACCAATCTTTTCTATGTATACCTACAATTTTCTCTAAAATCCTTTTTATACCTCTATTTGTTACCTCAACTTTCCCATTCGTTTGTGGATGATAGGCGGTGGAAAGCTTGTGATGAACTCCATATCTTTTCAGTACCTTCTCCAACTGAGAGTTGCAAAAGTTTGTTCCTCTGTCACTTATTAAAGCTCTAGGACAACCAAATCTAGCAAATAATTTCCTGAGAAATCTGCACACAACTTTAGCATCGTTAGTAGGTAATGCCCGAGCCTCGGGCCATTTAGAAAAATATTCAACGGCTACTAAAATGTATTTATTTCCATATGACGAAGGAAATGGTCCCATAAAGTCTATACCCCAAATATAAAAAATTTCAACACTTTGAATTCCTCTTTGAGGCATACCATCCTTAGAAGAAATGTTACCTGTTCTTTGACATGCATCACAAACCTGTATGTGGGATACAACGTCCTTGAAGATCGTGGGCCAATAGAATCCGGCTTCTAACACCTTCATTGCAGTGTTATTAGCAGCTAAATGGCCTCCAGTAGGTCCCTTGTGACAGTGATCTATGATTTTCGTGCATTCTTCTCCGGATACACATCTTCTAATAATCTGATCTGCACAAATATGAAACAAGAAAGGATCTTCCCAATAGTAATATTTTAAATAAATCAAGAATTTCTTCTTTTCGCTGATAAGTCATATCCGGGAATTTCTTTAGCAGCAAGATAGTTAGGAATATCGGCAAACCACGGAAGAGAACTATCAATGTAATTCAACATTTGGAGCAAATATAGACTCTCATCAGGGAATTTGCCGGATATCACAGACTCATCAATAGATTCTAACTCAGGATTTTCTAACCTAGACAAATGATCAGCAGTTAGGTTTTCAGCTCCTTTCTTATCCCTTATCTCGATGTCAAACTCTTGTAAAAGTAAAACCCATCTAATCAACCTAGGTTTGGCATCGATTTGTTTAATAAATATTTGAGTGCGGAATGATCAGTATAAACAATTGTTTTAGACAAAACAAGATATGACCTAAATTTGTCAAATGCATACTCAACAGCCAACAATTCTTTTTCGGTAGTAGTGTAATTCTCTTGAGCATCCGTCAAAGTTTTACTAGCATAGTATATCACATGAAACTTCTTATCATGCCTTTGTCCTAAAACAAAACCGACCGCATAATCACTAGCATCACACATCAATTCAAAAGGCAAGTTCCAATCGGGTGATGTTATAATAGGTGCAGTGGTTAACAATTCCTTTCGTTTATTAAAAGCTTTCATGCATTTCTCATCAAATACAAAAGGAACATCTTTCCCTAAAAGATTATTCATAGGTCTAGCAATCAGAGAAAAGTCTTTTATGAATCTTCTATAAAAACCCAACGTGACCTAAGAAACTTCTGACAGCTTTTAAGAATTAGGTGGAGGTAGCTTAGAAATAACTTCAATTTTAGCTTTATCTACTTCCATACCTAAACAGGAAATTTTGTGACCAAGTACAATTCCTTCTTTTACCATAAAGTGACATTTCTCCCAATTAAGCACTAGATTAGATTTTATACATCATTCAAGCATGCATTCCAAATTTCGCAGGCAAGTCATAAAAGAATCACCAAACACAGAAAAGTCATCCATAAATACTTCCATAGAATCACCTAACATGTCTTCCAAAATAGCAGTCATGCATCTCTGAAATGTTGCGGGTGCATTACATAATCCAAAAGGCATTCTTCTATATGCAAATGTTACAAAGGGACATGTAAAAGTAGTTTTATGTTGATCATCGGGGGCTATGGGAATTTGGAAGTAACCAGAAAACCCATCTAAAAAGCAATAAAACATATGTCCGGAAAGCCTTTCTAGCATTTGGTCAATAAAAGGAAGAGGGAAGTGGTCTTTTCGAGTTGCAACGTTTAATTTCCTATAATCAACACAAACTTTGTGGCCAGTTACAGTTCTAGTAGGAATTAATTCATTATGCTCATTTTTCACAACTGTAATTCCTCCCTTTTTCGGAACTATCCGTACAGGGCTAACCCACTCACTATCGGATATAGTGTAGATAAGTCCAACATCTAACAATTTAATCACTTCCTTTTTCACTACATCACACATATTAAGATTTAATCTCCTCCGAGGTTGCACACAAGGCTTATAATCGGATTCTAACAGAATTTTATGAGAGCAAAAACTTGGATTGATACCTGGAATATCAACAATCTTATAGGCAAATGCTCTCTTATACTTCTTGAGTGCGTTTAGAGTCAACTTCCTTTACTCTTCCGTCAATTCGGCGGAAAGAATGATAGGAAGTTTCTTACCTTCATCTAGGAAGCCATAACACAAGTGATTTGGCAATGCCTTCAGTTCCAAATCAGGCGGATCCTCGAAAGATGTCTTCTCATGTTTGAGCTCGGAATCACCTATCTCACAAAACTGGTTAGAATTACGGGATTCCGCATTACCTTCAGTGATAGGATTTTCGGAATCCTCTTGACCTTCTTCTTCTTCACATAGAGCAACTAAGACAGGATCGTCAGACAACAATTCGGGCATGCTATTTTCCACATAATGATCAATAATATCCACAAAAAAATAAATATCATCTAAATGTGCAGGGTGTCTAAGAGTAGATTTCAAATTGAAAGTAATATATTCGTTGTTTACCCTTAATCTTATCCGACCACTACTTACATCTATCAATGCCTTAGAGGTAGCTAGAAAAGGTCTACCTAGAATTAATGGTATACTACTTTCACCACTCATATCCATCACAACAAAAAATCAGGGTAGACAAATTTATCTACTTTAACAAGTATGTCCTCTATAACTCCCCTAGGGATTTTGACTGATCTATCGGCAAGTTGTACACACATTCTGGTTTCCTTTAGATTATTGAATCCTAGTTTATCAAATAGACTAGATGGCATTAAATTAATATTAGCTCCTAAATCGGCTAAAGCATTTATGTTAGTAATATTTCCTATGGTGCATGGTAAAAGAAAAACTGCCAGGATCTTTTTTTTTTGAAGGCAACTTGTTTAAAAGAATAGTAGAAACACATTCATTTAAAACAACTTTATCCATGTCTAGCTTTCGCTTATTACTAACAATTTCTTTTAAAAACTTAGCATACTTAGGCATTTCAGAAACAACATCAAGCAAAGGTAAATTAACATGAATTTGACTACAAATTTGTAGAAATTTCTCAAACTGCTCATTCTCTTTATTTTGTTTCAATCTTGAAGGGTATGGTGCCTTCAGTCGATACTCTTGTGTGGGTATCTTTTGTTCCTTAGCTACTTTCTCTTTTTCGACTTCCGTCAGCGTTGAGTCCTTGGAAATCTCTCCTTCTTCCTGCACGGAAATAGTAGGGTTAGTAATTTTAGGAATAGAAGGGTCTAGAATTTTACCGGATCTCGGAGTCAAAGTCTTGCATTCTCTTATTGGGTTGTTCTTAGTATTGCTTGGTAATGCACCATGAGCTCTTCCTGAAAATTCGCAGTCCAGCGCCCCCATTTGTCTTTCTAGAGTTTGTAGAGAGGCTTGTGTGTTTTGGCCGCAAGCCAGTCTCGTCTGCCTCCTCCTTTCATCTGGCTTCTTTCATTCTTTGTTCATTACTCTCTTGAATCTTTTTACCCGATTCAATCATTTCCTTATTTGAGTTCATTATCCCCTTCATCATCTCCCTCATTTCTTGCATAGGGTCTTTAGGTTGATTGAAATTTCTTGCAGGTGGTAATGTCGGTTGATGTGATTGTGGGAAAGGAGCATTCTGGTAATTCCTTGGATAATTCATGGCTCCAGCATTATTGTTCCAACTAAATCCAGGATGATTCCTCCAACTGGGGTTATAAGAATTCCCCGTAGGTGCTGTATTAGCAGCATCCACATACTCTATTTCTTCCGGAATAGTCGGAATTCCATTGCCAAAACAATCACCACTGAAATGTGGTCCTTGACAAAACTCACAAACTTGATATACTGTCTGAACGTTTATTCCTTGAAGAGTAGTCAGTTGATTATTAAATTGAGCCTTTATACTTTCAATTTGCTCATCCAAAGAGGAGTTTGCGATGTTAGCTAGCTGTTTCCGAGGTTTCGCCCTTACACTTGTCCTCCAATTCTTATTAGTTTTGCTCATCCTTTCCAATGTATTAGTTGCATCTATCTCATTCATTCCATTAAAACCTCCTTAAGGGTTCAGCCCATCCAGTATTTGCTTTCCTCGCTCATTCATTCCTCCGTAGAACTGCTGTAATACGAGTGGTTCACGAAATCCATGTTGAGGGCATGCTCGTAATAACTCCTTCATTCTTTCCCAAGCGTCGACAACAGTTTCATCCTCGCTTGCGAGAAACTTGATATTGCTTTCCTCATTTCCAAGATTCTAGCAGCTGGATAGTACTCGGTTAAGAATGCTTTGCTCAGTTGGTCCCATGTTGTAATTGAACCAGTAGGGACTCGGAGTAACCATTTCTTTGCTTTATCCCTTAGAGTGTATAGGAATAAGGTCAGCATCACCAACTCAATAGGCCTATCCCCTTTAAAAGCATCACATAGCGCAGCGAACTCGGATAAATGTTCCATTGGGTCCTCGGATGGTAGTCCTCCGAATTGTGACCTTGTGATTACCAATTGAAGAACTCCTGGTTTCAAGTCATACCTATCTCCTTCGGGCAACCTTATAGCACTGCACATAGGTATGTTCTGAGGCTGGATGTAAGTTTTCATCGGTGGTGGTGGTGGTTGAGCTGCCATTTTTGGTAAGATTAGTTTTCTCCTTGCACTTCTAGCTTTGCGGATTAAGATTTCGGGATTGTCAAGCCTTTCTCGGAGTTCAGCCCTAGAGGCTTGAGTCATACAACTGCAAACAAAGAGTACAAAGTTAGATAAGATGCAAATATAGTTAGAAGTTCGAAGATAGAAGATTAAATATTTTTGGTTTTTTTTTTTTTTTTATATATAGATATAAAATATTCTAGATAATTTCTAGAAAATTTCTTAGTATGATTTTAGAATGAATTTTCTAAAACATGGATAACCTTAATTATTTAATTTAGAAAATCCTATACCAAGAAAGTAGGATCTAATTCCACTAATTGTATCTTAATTGATAAATACTACCGTTACCAAATCATAAAATTTCTAAAATTTTGCGCGGAATTTCAAAAATATTATGAATTTAGCGTCCCCAGCAACGACGCCAAAAATCTGGTGTGTGTTTTGAGTGAGTAAAATATAGTATCATATAAAGCAAATAATCTCACAAAACAGTGTCACATAATCAAACACAACTAAGGCAGAATACCTATCGCATGCAGATAGTAACACGGGAGTACCAAGATTTTAAATTTATAAATATCGTATCCACAGGAAAGTTGGTAACGGCTGGTTAGTTTCTACCAATTATGACAAACTTTAAAGTTCAAGGAATTAGTCCTAGGTGTCCATTCAATTCAGATATGTTTGAGTAAAAGAATAATTAAAAACAAGAATGGAAAATAATTGACTAAGATCTCTAATGAAGTATGTATGATTAATTAAGTTGAACAGTGTTCGAATGTGTAGCTTGCAAGCAGATCTAAGACAATTATGAATTCGAATTGTCTTACTACCATACCCGAGTTATCTAGAATGATTACCTCAATATGGTGGTTGCAAGTAATCCTAAACCTTTTTAGATTAGCTATTGAGGCGTCAATTCAACAACATAATCTTAAGATTTGCATTGATTCCAAACCCAAGATTATTAGGCTTCCTAACCTCGGTATGGTGGCCACAAGTTATTAGTCCTAATCTGGAAATCTGTTAAATCTCCTATGGTGGGGACTCATTAACAAATCGTCAATTCAATTAACTATTGTAGTATCATGCATCAACCTAAGTTTCATAGCATAAATTCAATACGAGAATTAAATCGAAAGCGTAAAACAATAAGCAATTCACAATGTATATTAAAACATATCCTTCCTAGGAATATATATATCATTAATCAATCAATCAAAATAAAGAGTATCTTAGGACACGGAATCATAACATATAAAGGAAAAGAAATACAAGAACGAAAAGAAAAGGAAAGAGAAAGTTGTCGTATTGCTCTCACTGCTTCCACGGACTGGCTTAATCCTCCAGACCTCGCCGAGACTTGTACTTTCGGATCCTTATCTCGCTCTAACAATCTTCAGCTATCACTCCCCTCAACTTAACTATAGGGTATACCTTATGGTGGAGGCTCAACCCTACACTCGAGAAGAAAGAAAAATGAAAACTAAAAACTCAACTAGAGCTTATCAAGAAATTCCTATTGGCTAGGAACTCGGAAATGCTCCTGTTCCGAGTGATTCTGGTGTGCTTCAACAACTGGGGGAGTGCATCTATTTATAGGAGTGAAATAGAGTTAAAAAGAGGTAAAATTTCCATGTGGGACATTGAATTGCGCCAAAATTTCCTTGAACACGCCCGTGTCACGTGTCTCCAACACGGCCGGAAACACGGCCAGGAAAACGCCCGTGCTGATCTTTTTTTCCAAAAATTGTACTTTTAGTCCTGGATTTCTTCCTTTCTTCAATTTTGGTCCTTGAAACTTTTGAAATCAAAAACAGAAAGAATTTACGTAATTTCCATTAAATTAAATCCAATTAACTTCATAATTAACTCGAATTGAATACAATTAATGTATAAAAATACGATATAAAATCGAGTTATCAATAATCATCGAAACAAAAAAGGTTTTGCATTTAAAAAATAAAAAATTTCACCGTTTTAGAATAAAAATGCTTCATGGTCATTGAAAGAGAGGAAGCAACCCATTGTAAGATATAGGGGAAAAAAAATGAATTTTTACGATATCAATACACTAAACAATTAAACTCAAGAATCTTACCTTCTTGAGATGGAAATGCTTCACGGCAAAGAGATATGAAGAGGCGCCGCACTGTAGGGTTTCAAAAATAGGAAGTATTTATAAGAGAAAGAAGGACTAATTGTAATATTTATAAATTGAGGAGGGGTGAGATGTAATATTTGTATTTATTTTTTCTTTTTATTCTTCATTAAATTTATATGTGATTTATCTTAAAAATAAAATATTTTTTGAATAATAATAATAAACACGAGTGTAATTAAGTTCGTTACAATCCATGACAATTAAGTTAAAAATATAAGTAAATTAATTCTTTTTTTTTCCGTCCCTAATAAGCAATTAAAGTTATTGAAGTATTAGGTTTTTCAATACTTGTATTTTATTGAATAATTTATATTAACCAAAATACAAAAGTAGATAAAAAATACGCTTCAAACACAATAAAATAAAATAAGAAATACATTTCACCACAAGAAAAAACATGAGAAATTTGATTTTTGTTTAATTAATGTTTGAACATGTTCAAATAGACTCGTTTAACATGCTTTGAATCTAAAACTTTGTTTGAGTTACGTTCAATTATTTATTTGTATAGTTAGAAATGCTTTTAACTTTTAAACTAGTTTGAGTTCTAATTCAAGTTGGATAACAAATTTTAATTATATGTTTCTAAAATATATAAAACGTATAAAAAATATTAATATTACTAAAAATAATAAAATATTAATATATAATATATAAATATTATAATTTATTAGTGAATGTTCAATTATGTTCGTGAACACTGTCCAAATTCTCTTAGATGATACTCAAGTTTAAAAAATTATTTTGAATTTTTTTTCTTTAATAAACAAACAAACTTTAATAAAAAAAATAAATGAGTTTGAACAAGTTGTTCACGAACTGTTTGACTCGTCAATAATTTTTACATGAGAAATATGCTAAGCATATGTTTATGTCCTCATTTTTATATATATATAGGACTAAAATAGGAATTTACATATATAACTTAATGAGTTATTTAGTTCCTAATATTTTATATTTTTTCCCATTCTAATAATAGTCATTCATATTGGACAATTGTAAACAATTTATAACTTTCTTGTCAAAACTAGTCATGTGCATTTGATAGTGGGGAATGAATGACATATTATTGATAGTATATGTTCCCTAGCATGGGGAATAAATACTTATATTTGGGGGGATTTTATTCTGATAACAACTATTTCCTTGAAGATTGTAGGAAACTTGTGCTAAAGAAACATGCCACTAATACTCATGCTCCTTCTTCATTTGCCACTACTCTATGGTCTGAGCTTTTGAATTTGTCATTTGATAACTACAAAAAAAAAATTAATCTTCCGATTCATGTTTGTAAAATCATATATATACATTCTTTTATTTATGTAGGAAATGACTCTTGGCTATAATTTCTTTCTTAATTTGTAATTTATATAATTTGACATAATCATTGATAGATAGTTGTTGCCGCAATTATGAGTCCGATAGCATCTATGATTAACTATTTGACATCGTTTTCACTATACTAAAAAGAATATCCTAAGTAGAAAATAAGTACCTTGACCTATTCTTATATACTTACAATGTGGGATGAGATATCACATTTTCCTCTCTCAAGGCCTAGGGAACCCGCTAAGGCCCAACTTTAACATAATTGGCCTAAGTTCAAGATCAATAAGTAGACATAGACGTTCGAGACTTTAGAAGCGACTCCCACCTGTGTGGTGTAGCACTTAACTCTCATAGTTTAGGCAGATTTTTCAAACCGATATAACTCTCATGACTAGAGCTTGTGTTACAACTACATGCCTATTAATACTCACAATCAATTATTTGACATCATTCTTACTATACTAGAAGGATATCTTGAGTTAGTATGAGCACCTTTGTCTATTCTTATATACCATTACATATTTTTACATACTTACAATGTAGAATAAGGTACTACATATTCTTAATTCAATAATCACATTATTTATGATCTCTGTATTCCAATCTATACTTTATAATAGGTAAGAAGGACTTACTTGTAGAAGATCTACAATGTTCAAAATAAGAGTACTTGTTGTAGGGGAACATCAACCCACTTGTTTTCATGAAGAACTTGAAGACGCCCTACATATTTTATCTAAACTCGTTCTTATACACCATTACATATTCTTATATATTTACAATATTGAACGAGTATCACATATTTTCAATTCAATTCTCACATTATTTATAATCTATGTTTTCCTATCTATACTTATATATTGTAGAGCAACTTACTTTTATGTTTCTAAAAATTTGTTTCAAAACAATACTATTATATTGTGAATATGGCTAAATAAATACCAGAATGGGTGCATCAAAACATAGCCAAGAAAAAAGTAACATCAAACATAACCAACAAATGGAGAAAGGGAGGAAAGCATATTGCGAGGTAATGTTACTAAAATAAAGCAAACCCTTTCTACTTATTGTTTGTAGCCCACCTTAACAATATATATAGATGCATTTGGTAGCCCAAAAATTTTTAAAGGACCAATTCATTTAAAAAAAAAAAAAAAAAGAAGAAAATATTATGAAGGATTAAATTTGAATAGCACGAAACACAAAATAAAAGATAACCTTATTAGAAATGTTTGAAATGATTTATTAGTTTTTGTGGATCCTTTATATCTTGGTACAAATCCAACTTCTATTATTTTAGAAAATCAATAGAAGGATAAATCACTAGATAAGTGAGGATTTCGTAAAATTAACATTTCATAGAGAGTGTTGTGAAATTTTTTTGTTAAAAGAGATATAAAAGATACTTATCAAGAAAAAAAAAAAAAAAAAAAACGAGTCTAATGATTGAATTCAAGAATTTCACAGTTTTAAAATAAAAATGTTTTATGATCATCATAAGAAAAGAGACGGTGCATTGTAAGATATCAAAAGAAAGGAATTGTTTATACGATATTAATACATTAAACATTTAAAATCAAAATCTTACCGTCTTGAGATGGAAATGCTTCACGGCCAAGGGAAGTGAAGAGGCAGTGTATTGTAGGTTATTGAAAGAAATGAAGTATTTATATTAGAGAGAAGGACTAACTATAATATTTATAAACTATGGAAGGGATGAGACGTAATATTTATAATTTATTTTATTTTATTTAATTGTGATTTATCTTTAAATAAAATTTTATTCCTCAAGATGATAATTTATCTTAATAATGGGTAAATTAATAATTTCACTCATAAATATTTTTTTTTTATGAATTGGTGTGGTCCCTAATTGATTCTCATTTATCTAAATAGGAAAAGAAAGATACGATCGATAAAAACTACACTTCAATCAATCATAGATTTTGAAACACTTACCAATCTTTTCTTCTTATCAAAGATTGGTAAGTGTTTAGCTCATGTTATAGCGATCTGATTTGTAATCAAAAAGTTATAAATGAAATGACATTAGAATTATTTTTTTAAAAAAAATAATTATATATAAAAACAGGAACAAACAAAATAAAATTATATAAAGCACTAGATTTATCAATTATTTGACACCTAATTAAAATAAACATATCTTTTAAGATAGTATTTAGTACTATATTTTTCCAATAAAATAAAACTAATACAAAGAAAATTAAAAAATACGAAGCTAATATTCATTAATTCTAATAAATAAATAATATAAAATACATTAAGAATAGGATAAATTTAAAAGCAAACTATCTCAATGTCTTAATTATGACTTTATGTGTTCCCTCAACCCAGTAGTAAAGAAATAACAAATAAAAAATTTAAAATTAAAAAAAAAATAATAATAATAATAATAATAAAACTGAACTTTTATCACTGAGCCATATGACTAGTTTATGTAGAAGATGATGGTCAACCTTTTCATTTTCATTTTAATCTATGGAAGGTGGCAAAGAAGATAGGAACTTCAAAGGGTTGCTATGAAGAATTTTGTCAAGATCATTAGTTTATTTTTCAATCTCAATGACTTTCTCAGTATCCTCTTTTAAATCATTAATCAATTTTTCATTTAAATGTTTTGCCTAAATAATTTACTTTGAATGTTACTAGAAAATTCTCTTTCTACTTTGCTCTCTAGCCACAGGATGAAGTGAATATGAACTCCGACACTACGGTTCCTCCAGCTTCCCTGGAGGGACCAGATGCAACACAAAGGATTGTCAAGAAACCTAAGCATAGCTCCGATGAACAATCAATTCCGGAAGTTATGGATGCCCAAGATGATGAAGTGATCCCTTGCGAAATGATGGAGACCCGAATAATAGTTGGTCGGCTAAACTTTTCTCCCGGCCAGGACACTAGTGAAATCCCATCCCACTACTATATGGGGGACGACGATGAGGAGAAATTTGCAGGAGTGGACGAATTGTTCCACTCACCGGAAAATAACACACCACCTAAATTTGGCCCACGAGTGGAGATTTCTAAGGAGAAGTATCTCGGTTTGTTCTCCAAATGGAGAGGAGCGTTGATTATCAAACTACTGGGAAGAAACATCAGCTATCGAGTTTTGGACCGGAGGGTTCGAGATATGTGGCAGCTCAAACATGGACATGAGCCGACCGACCTTGAGGAGGGATATTTTATAGTCCGTTTCTACTCACGGGAAGACTACCTGCATGTGTTGGAGGGGGGACCCTGGATTATTCTTGGCCATTATTTGGCGGTGACAAAGTGGCGACCTCTGTTCCGACCCGCAGCAGCGAAGATCCAATCTACCCTTGTTTGGGTGCGATTCCCGGGCATTCTGCCGGAGTTACTTGATGAAGAGATTTTGTCCTCTATGGGGGACATGTTGGGGAAAACCGTGCGTGTGGATGGGCTCTCACTTACAGGTAGTCGTTGTAAATTTGCAAGAGTTTGTGTGGAAATCGACTTGGCAGCTCCTTTATAGCCGTCCATCGGAGGAGACACCATATGGACCATGGATGCTCCTTAGTTACCAACGGAAGAAACGACCACCGGTGAGAAGAATAGGCACCATATGGCCCGGGAAGAACCTCTCCGCGGTGGCGGTGGCGGCGGCGGCTGGTTTGGATGGTCATGCCCTAGCATTTTCTTCACCATCCTGGGCCAATGATGGACTTGCGAGACAAAGGGAAAGGAAAAGGGCCAGCCCAAGAGATGGAGGTGGACGATGCAGATCAACCGGGTCATGGGGGCTCTCGGTTTAGTGCTTTAGTGGGCCTAGAGGAATCCCGGGCCTGAACATGACAGTAGCTATGCTAAAACAAAAATTCAGTCCCTTCAGGGCCGGGCCCGGAAGGGGGAGCAGGCCCGGCCATGCCCCACATAAAAAGAAAGGTCCTGCGACTACTCAAACAATCCAAATTGGTAATAGACCGTGGACCACCCCAAGCCCCATCTGCTCGGAAGGAAGGAGCCACAGCCCGCATAGAATTTCCGATGGACCGACCGGGAAGCAACCAAATCTGGACCGGCCAGGCTCGAGTTCCCTCACAGAGCGCAACGGACATGTCGGCCAGCAGTCTGCAATTTCTCACATTCCAGTAGGTAAGGTCCCTAGTATAGGCGAAGTAGTTGCAATGGAGGTACAAGCAGCCTCCTCTCGAGGTGACTCATGATCCTACCTAAGATTATTGCATGGAACTGCAGAGGTGCAGGTTCCGACTGTGCTTTAAGACACCTCAATTTTTTGATTCATTATCACAAACCCGAAATTCTTATTCTAGTTGAAACCCGTGTGGATAGTGTGTTTATTACAAAAAATTTTGCTAAAACTTATTTTGACAAGTTTATTGCGGCGGAAGCCTCTGGTTTTTCTGGCGGTATTTGGGTTATTTGGAATTCCAGCTCTTTGCATATTGAATTGCTTACAATTGATGATCAAATTGTTAACGCAATGGTATGGGGAATAAATAGCAGGCCTTGGTTGTTGTCAGCGGTTTATGCATCACCCAATCCCTCTATTAGACAGTACTTGTGGGAGTACTTAGTGCAGTTGGGAAACTTGGTTACGTTACCTTGGCTTGTTGTGGGTGATTTTAATCAAGTAACTAGTAGTTCGGAGAAGAGTGGTGGTGTCCCGGTTACTCTCTCTCGTACAAAACCTTTTGTGGATGTTATTAGAAGTTGCACTTGGATCGATTTGGGCTTCTCGGGTTTCCCATTTACTTGGAGTAACATGAGACAGGGAAGGGCGAAAATTCAGGAACGTTTGGACAGAGCCTTATCCAACCAGCAGTGGCTGGAACTCTACCCGGACAGTACTGTTATTCACCTCCCACGAAGCCGCTTTGATCACCATCCTCTACTAATTAAAGGGAAGCGGACGAACAGTATATATGATCGGAAAAGCAGATTCCGGGTACAAGCTGCCTGGTTTCAGCACCCTCGGTTTGAGGAGTTTCTTTCAGATAGTTGGAATGCCAGCGGTAATTTGGGGTTGGTCCGGAAGGTAGGTCAGCTGCGGGAATCTCTGGCACGGTGGAATAGAGGGGTCTTTGGCAATATTTTTGAAAGAAAATTCAGGTGCCTTGCTAGACTGTCGGGCCTTCAAAAGGCAATCCAAATACAGTCTTCTCCAAGGCTAGAAAATCCGGAGGTAAGTCTGAGGCAGGAACTTGATACTGTTTTGTCACAGGAGGAAACTTATTGGCGGCGAAGTCGAGGATTACATGGTTAAAAGAGGGGGAAAGGAACACTAAATTCTTCCATACCTCTACTCTAATTCGAAGAAGGCGGAACAAGATTCCGAGGCTCAAAGTTGAAGGGGACGATTGGTGTGAAGATCGGAATGTGCTCAAAGCAAAGGCCCGTGAATTCTATGTTAATCTTTATACCAAGGAGCCTTGCCGGCCCTGTACACTACTGATTGGTGTTTCCCGAGTATTACCCATGCTGACCGAAGATGGATGAATCGTCCAGTGGCTGCGGAGGAGGTTCGGGATGCTGTTTTTCAGATTGGAGCTTTCAAGGCTCCGGGTCCAGATGGCTACCCCCCGTGTATCTTCCAAAGATATTGGCATATCCTCGGTGGTAATATTACTGAAGCAGTGTAGGGTATGTTCGCTAGCGGTAAGTTGCTGGACGGAATTAATGAGTCCTTGATTTGTTTAATTCCGAAAGGTGAAGCTCCGGAGCGGCTTTCTCGGTTCCGACCCATTTCCTTATCTAATGTGCTTGTCAAGGTGGTCTCTAAAGTTTTGGAAAATCTCTTGAAGCCTCTTATGACTAAGCTTACGGGTTAGTATCAAGCTAGCTTTATTCCGGGTAGGTCCACTGTTGAAAACATTGTGGTGGCACAAGAGGTAGTTCATTCATTGTCCCGTAGGAAAGGTAAGAAGGGTGGCTTTATTTTAAAGGTGGACCTTGAGAAGGCATATGACCGGGTGGACTGGACCTTCCTCGGCGAGGTCCTGAAGCATACTGGTTTCAAGCCGGAGTTCGTCCGCATCATCCTTGATTGTGTCACTTTGGCCTCTCTCGCAGTTTGTTGGAATGGGGAATCACTAGACTCGTTTACTCCTTCCCGGGGATTACGACAGGGGGACCCCTTATCACCATATCTTTTTGTGCTCTGCATGGAAACCTTGAGTCAAAAATTCAGCGAAGCAGTGGCGGATAGGAGATGGGCGGTTGTTACAACCAGTCGAAGTGGACCCAAATTGTCTCATATTTTCTTCGCTGATGACCTCCAATTATTTGGGGAAGCTTCCTTCTCCCAAGCTAGGTTGATGGAACATATCCTGGCACAGTTTTGTGGTATCTCGGGACAAAGGGTTAATCGTGGGAAGTCTCGCTTATGGTTCTCCCCGAATACACCATGCTATTTGCGACACTCTATTTGTTTGGAATTCCAAGTTACGCCTACCTATGGCTTGGGGACGTACCTTTGGCATCCCCATCCGTCATGATCGGAAGAAGGGTAGATTTAATTATCTAGTGGAGCGAGCACAAGGAAAACTGGCTGGCTGGAAGCTCAAAGCATTATCCCGAGCTGCCCGTATCATCCTTATGAAGACCACTTTAGCAGCTATCCCTATCTATGCCATGCAAACAGAGAGAATCCCAGAGATGACTATTCAAGCTTTGGAGCGAGTATGTCGTAGCTTCTTTTGGGGCTCGATAGAGGGGAAGAGGGTGATGCATACGGTGGCCTGGCACAAGATTTGTCGTCCCGAAGTATGGGTGGATTGGGGATTCCAAAATTGAGACACATGAATGTAGCCTTGCTAGCCAAACTGATTTGGAAGCTTGGACAAGCAACCTGAGAGCCTCAGTAATCAAATCCTCAAGGCCAAATATGGCGGCTGGAATGCTATTACCTGCAACAACCCCACTGCTAATTGCTCTTCAGTTTGGCGTAGTATTTTTAGTATTGTTCCAGCTGTGAAGGAAGCGGTGTCTTGGGAAGTTGGTGATGGGAAATCCATATCCTTTTGGTTTAATTCTTGGATGTGTTTGGACCCTTTATACTTGCAGGTACAAGCAGCTATCCCGGCGGTTCAGCTGCGCTAGTCGGTACGTGATTATCTGGTCGGAGGAGCACGGCGGGCGGCTGGAGTTGTTACAACCTCTTCTGCCAGCCTCTACTCTAAGGAGGGTGGCTGATTTCTCAATCCGGGACTCGGTTTATGCTGCTGACAAGATGCGTTGGAGACCCACTTCCAATGGACGATTCACTGCTTACTCCATGCAGATGTTGCTAACCAGTCCTTGCAACATTAATGACAGGCTTCCTTGGTCGAAAATCTGGAATTTCAAGGGTCCAACACGACCGTCGATGACGTTGTGGACTGCCTTACATGGTGCATTACCAATTGCAGAGTTTCTCTGGAAAAGGCAGGTTATTTCCTCTCCACGCTGCCAGTGGTGCGCTACACCATCCCAGTCCTGCCTACACTTGCTGAGGGACTGCCCGACTGCAGTAGTGGTATGGAAGAAAATTCTTGAACCCGAGGTTTGGTCCTCCTTCTTCAAGCCCTCGGAGCTGCCCCGATGGATTTGTTTTAATATTAATAGTAGTAATGTTAGGACTTCTTTTGGTAGTTTGTGGCCTTATGTTTTTAGGCAAGTTGTACATGAACTTTGGTTCAATCATAACGCTAGGAATCATGATACCCGTTATTTTTTGGAGGATCCGGATGTCCTTGCTATGAAGTGTCTTCGTAAAGTTATTGAACTCCTCATAGCATGGGCATAAGGATTCGTCCCCCCCCCTTTTTTGCCTCTTTGGTGGTTGTGTACCTTTGTACATTCTTCTGATCTCGTTATGATATCCATACCCGGTTTTGACCAAAAAAAAAACAGTACCATCTTCGGGATTAAATTCCCTTTTTTTGACTTTCCTAATTATATTTTTAGCAATTCTAAATCTTTCATTGCTCAAATACTCTCTATAATCTTAACAAGACAACTCGTACCATATATATAGTTTATGCACTTTCAAGAAATCATTCCTTTTCTCCTTAAGGAAATATAGTGCTAAAGGCCAATTTTCAGTGCGCGTTCTTTGTTGGTAAATACAAGATGCACAATATTTAGGCACATTAGCCATTTGAGAAGTAAAGAAAAGAAGAACAAAATATCAAGAAGGGGTTGAAGGAGTTGAAGGAGAGAAAAGAAAGGAAAAAGAATAGAGATGGAAGTTTGAAACAATGGTAAAGTTCATTATATATATATATATATATATATATATATATATGGGAGTATATATGGACTTCTTGGTTTAGATATTATGTTGTTATAAAACAAAGTTTATTATTCAATGAACTTCATCTTTCTTTGTTTTCCTTTTTTTTTTCTTTCAAATATTTATATTATATGTTGTTAATATTTATATTTTTTCTTTACAAAAACATTCCATAAGAAACATTTTACATTTTAAGCCTTTAGCCAGAGAACTTTTATTTGGACTTGGTTTTTGTGGACTATAATAAATTTACACAAACCAAATTTATTTAGTCCATAAAAATTAAGTCCACATAAAATTTTGTTGGTCCGTTGACTAGAAGAGAAAATTTTTGGAATAGATGATTTCATATTATATAGAAACAAGTAAAAAATAAAGAATGTATTTTCTTTTTCCAAATGCATTCAATTGTTTCCATAAATGTGAAATTTGATTAGTAATTAAGGAAGCTTAGTAGGAAAAAAAAGGCTGGTTGCTACCATAAACCACATGAGATTTACTTTAGAATGTGATCCAAGGTTAAAATTGTTAATGTATTGATATACATTATGCAATTATATGCTACATATTCTAGAAGAGTATAATTTTTTTTAAAAAAAAATTGATCCACAAAGCTTTGGTTCTACATATGATACAATTCCTATATATATATATATATTCTTGGATTATCCATCACCCGCAGTCACTATTCCTAATGCGATACTAGTGACCAAATTATCAAGGGTGATTTTGTTATTTTATAAAGTTTGGAGACCTTATTTAGGTACTTAAATATTAAAGGAATCGATTTTGTAATTTATTAAATTATGTATTTTATTTATATCCCTAAAACCCTAAGAGATATAATTTAAGAGGTAGTTTAATGTCTCTCAGTGATACTCTTGAAATCTAGGGCCAAGAAGAACCAAATGTGAAGCTTTTGATATTGGAGAAATTGTATCATTAATTCTAATTAAGGTGAAAAATTGTTTCGAGATCTGAATCTTTCGAGTTTATGAATTTCAATAATTTCGTGACAAAGGTAAGTGTCTTAACCTTTTTCATCTTTTTTTTTAAAAAACAAAGATTTTTTTGGGGCATATTATTATTTTAAATTGTATTTTATGAAAATTAATTTCATTATTTTGAATTGTATTTCACTAGAAACTAATCCTTTGTTGTTTCATCCAAGAAGAAAGGAAATGTCAAGTTTTATCTATTCTTCTTGAATCTCACGAGGTTTGATTGTAGAACAAACAATATGAAATTCCTTAAGATGTTTATGAGGATTTTCACCTACAAGGCCATGAAACTTAGGCATCAAATGTATTAAACTATATTTAAGTTCAAAATTAGCATGCACCTCAGGATACTCTATGCAAGTACGTTGTAAATTTATATTATGAGTTGCTAATTCCTTACGTGTCTTAGTATCATTACTGTTATTTCTAGCCATGATTCCACAATCAACAGATTGTTTAGAATTATTAAGTGTTAAAGTCTTAGCAACTCATTAACAATTTCAACAATAGGAGATTTTCTTTGTTACTTGTTCTTATTCCTAATTTGTCTATGAAAAGTTCTATCAATTTCAAGACCAAAATCATCTAATTCACAAGAAGAGGATCTGGTCATAAAAAAACGTCAAAGAAAAACACAAAAAGATGCAGAAAACTAATGAAAAAACTCCAAAAACTAACAAAAACTACTAAAATTAAAGCAAAAAATACTTTAAAATTTGAAAACATGGTCTAAACGATTGATTTTGGCAAAAAAGCGACTTAGATCACAACTATAAGTGGTGTGTATTGTTTCTCACACCCCAAAACCTTTGGTACCAAAAATAAGCCCAGTCACAGAGAAATGTTTTTGAACAGAATAGTACCAATAACCTCTTGTGAATAGTACCCATAAACTAAAATAACCAAATTCTAACCTAAAAACACAACTAATTAAAATGCATATAAAAAGTATCAAACAATTAAAACAAAAAAAAAAAAAAGTTTCTTATTATAATTAATCGATTATGGCTTCCTCGGCAACGGTGCCAAAATCTTGGTAACATACTAGAATTATGCGATTGTCGTCAAACCAGCCAAGATTAATTCAATTTAATCAATGGGCAATATAGAATGTTCACCAAGTTATTTTTCTAAGAAACCTACTTGAAACCAATTATGAGAAATCAAAAATAATTAAAAGAGGGGTTTGTGATTACGAAATTACAAAAATAATAAACCAATAGGAGAAAAACGAAAGTATGAGAATGATATTTTCAATCCAAGGATAGTGATTCAATTCAAATTTTTCCTCATTCATTAATAAATTTTTGGATTTTTAAACCAATTTCTCGATTTGATATTAAATAGAATCCCTAATTAGCATTCATATGACCTATTAACAACTCGTTAAAATTCTATTAAAAAGTAACACGAAATCATAGACACTCATTCAATCAATCAATTCAAGTTTAATCTAAAATCTGTGATAAATTAAGGTAATTTAATGAATCTATAAAACTGCCCAAAATTGAAATCAATCATAAATAATAATTGTCCAACTCAATTCAATCAATAATTACTAAAAGAATTAAGTTACGTTTCAACAACATTCAATTAATTGATTTAAACATTGAATCATTAAAAACAATGAAATCAAATTTGAAAATTAGCTTCGAACTCATAATTGGGCTCGATTCAACATTGGGCATAAATAATAAGAACAATCAAGAGCCCATCAATTTAACATTTATATCATTAAAATATAAAAATTCAAATTTATTTTAATAACCAAAATAACAAATAAAAGCCAAGATAAAAATGGATGTAAAAAATACCAAGTATAAGGGGTTAAAAATATGCAAATTCATATGTTATAGGTATAAATATAATATGATATATAAATGGTTATAAGTGTGGGATAAGCATTACCCCTTAAAGGTATGAACATGACTAAGAGCATTATTGTCCTTCTACAAACCTTATCTTTATCTCACATTACGACACTGAGATAAATATCCTAATATTTGCGCCTAGAAAATAATATACAATTGCCACACAAAAAGGTATCACTTTCTATCTTTGTTTTCTAACTTTATGCTTGAGTTGTTTACTAACTTAAATATTAGAGCTTCCGAGAGGGTCCTCTAGGTACATCAGGAACCAAGGTAAAAAAGGAAGAAGACCTAGGGGAAAAATGAAGAAGAAAGAGAAAAAAGAAATTCAATATTTTCCTAATTTGTTTAAGACGTTTCATAAAGAACAAACGAAATAAGAGAAGAAAAGAGGGTTGAACTTGATTATAGTTGTTAAATCTTAAGGGTTTTATGTTGAAAAGTGAAAAAGAGCCACCACAAAAGTAATTCTTTATATTTGGAATTTTCATTGAGATAATTACGTGGAGAAAAACATGCATATTTTGCATCTTCAAAATTCAGATTGAAATAAAGTAAAAAATTTAAATGAATATGAGGGGTCAATCAAGAGAAAATATACTTTGCAACCTATAAAGGCTGAATAAAAGAAAAAGAAGTTATACTTTGGAAGTTAAGAGAATCGAAGTACAGAACCGGGATAATAAAGCCAAAGTATAAATATTTCGGGCTGAGATATGCAAATGATGAGAAAAAAAACACTATACATTATTTGTGGGAAAAAATTTTTTTTTTAAAATAATAATAATAATAATAAAATAAACTCCATTTTCCATTATCTCAGCTACTTGACTAATTTCATAGTCAATTAGTAAGTAGATTTTTAGAAAGTGGTTGATTAAAGTAGTAATGAATATAAAACTGGTTAGGAAATTCAAAGAATATATGAAGCAAATCTTTGAAATGATATGGTTTTGTTTTTAAAGAGTACCTTTTCCGCCCCCCCCCCCCCCCCCCCCCCCCCCCCCCCCCCCCCCCCCCCCCCCCCCCCCCCCCCCCCCCCCCCCCCCCCCCCCCCCCCCCCCCCCCCCCCCCCCCCCCCCCCCCCCCCCCCCCCCCCCCCCCCCCCCCCCCCCCCCCCCCCCCCCCCCCCCCCCCCCCCCCCCCCCCCCCCCCCCCCCCCCCCCCCCCCCCCCCCCCCCCCCCCCCCCCCCCCCCCCCCCCCCCCCCCCCCCCCCCCCCCCCCCCCCCCCCCCCCCCCCCCCCCCCCCCCCCCCCCCCCCCCCCCCCCCCCCCCCCCCCCCCCCCCCCCCCCCCCCCCCCCCCCCCCCCCCCCCCCCCCCCCCCCCCCCCCCCCCCCCCCCCCCCCCCCCCCCCCCCCCCCCCCCCCCCCCCCCCCCCCCCCCCCCCCCCCCCCCCCCCCCCCCCCCCCCCCCCCCCCCCCCCCCCCCCCCCCCCCCCCCCCCCCCCCCCCCCCCCCCCCCCCCCCCCCCCCCCCCCCCCCCCCCCCCCCCCCCCCCCCCCCCCCCCCCCCCCCCCCCCCCCCCCCCCCCCCCCCCCCCCCCCCCCCCCCCCCCCCCCCCCCCCCCCCCCCCCCCCCCCCCCCCCCCCCCCCCCCCCCCCCCCCCCCCCCCCCCCCCCCCCCCCCCCCCCCCCCCCCCCCCCCCCCCCCCCCCCCCCCCCCCCCCCCCCCCCCCCCCCCCCCCCCCCCCCCCCCCCCCCCCCCCCCCCCCCCCCCCCCCCCCCCCCCCCCCCCCCCCCCCCCCCCCCCCCCCCCCCCCCCCCCCCCCCCCCCCCCCCCCCCCCCCCCCCCCCCCCCCCCCCCCCAAAAAAAAAAAAAAAAAAAAAAAAAAAAAAAAAAAAAAAAAAAAAAAAAAAAAAAAAAAAAAAAAAAAAAAAAAAAAAAAAAAAAAAAAAAAAAAAAAAAAAAAAAAAAAAAAAAAAAAAAAAAAAAAAAAAAAAAAAAAAAAAAAAAAAAAAAAAAAAAAAAAAAAAAAAAAAAAAAAAAAAAAAAAAAAAAAAAAAAAAAAAAAAAAAAAAAAAAAAAAAAAAAAAAAAAAAAAAAAAAAAAAAAAAAAAAAAAAAAAAAAAAAAAAAAAAAAAAAAAAAAAAAAAAAAAAAAAAAAAAAAAAAAAAAAAAAAAAAAAAAAAAAAAAAAAAAAAAAAAAAAAAAAAAAAAAAAAAAAAAAAAAAAAAAAAAAAAAAAAAAAAAAAAAAAAAAAAAAAAAAAAAAAAAAAAAAAAAAAAAAAAAAAAAAAAAAAAAAAAAAAAAAAAAAAAAAAAAAAAAAAAAAAAAAAAAAAAAAAAAAAAAAAAAAAAAAAAAAAAAAAAAAAAAAAAAAAAAAAAAAAAAAAAAAAAAAAAAAAAAAAAAAAAAAAAAAAAAAAAAAAAAAAAAAAAAAAAAAAAAAAAAAAAAAAAAAAAAAAAAAAAAAAAAAAAAAAAAAAAAAAAAAAAAAAAAAAAAAAAAAAAAAAAAAAAAAAAAAAAAAAAAAAAAAAAAAAAAAAAAAAAAAAAAAAAAAAAAAAAAAAAAAAAAAAAAAAAAAAAAAAAAAAAAAAAAAAAAAAAAAAAAAAAAAAAAAAAAAAAAAAAAAAAAAAAAAAAAAAAAAAAAAAAAAAAAAAAAAAAAAAAAAAAAAAAAAAAAAAAAAAAAAAAAAAAAAAAAAAAAAAAAAAAAAATTTTTTTTTTTTTTTTTTTTTTTTTTTTTTTTTTTTTTTTTTTTTTTTTTTTTTTAAAAAAAAAATTTTAAATCTATCAAAAAGGTCTCATACTAATGGAGTATGTGAAATTCTTATATTTTAGCCAATTCTTACATGATTTTCATATGTTGGACTTGGGTTGATACCTCAACCCAACAATAGAGAAATGTTCATATGTCAAACAAAGTTTACTAAGGAGATTCTTAAGAAATTCAAAATGGATGAATGTAAAAGTGTTGACACCCCAATGTGTCAAAAAGAGAAGTTAAGGAAAATGAAGCTGAGAAGGTTGACATCCTTTATTATGTAAGTCTATTATTTAGATTTACAAATTGCCACAAAAAAACCCATCTTAGGGCTGCCAAAAGAGTCCTTTGATATGTTAAAGGGACATTAAATTATGGAATAAATTTCATTTAAAATCAATATTGTGTTTTGCAAGGCTATTTTGAAAATGATTGGGGAGGTTCACTGTATATGAGAAGTGTTATAGAGTAATAAATTTACTTCTATTTTAAAAGCTCAAGTTAATAGAGATTTTAATGTCGAGATTTTGATGCTATAAAAAAATTTGGAAAATGTTCTAATGATTCAAATTTCACGTCGTTTGAAGTCTTGTAGAATAAGTTATGATAGTTTTAGTAATGAATGGTCAAAATTTCTGCATTGTCTTTTCGGTTTCTATCTTTTCAATTATTATTGCTATGAGTGCTATAATTTGAAGAGTTTAATCTGAGCCTATAAATACTGGTATTGTATTTCATTATGAGTCAAGTTGAAAAGGAATTTCATAGAAGAAAATATTGTTTTCGTCCACTCTTCTAGTTCCTTTTCTCTTCTCTAAATATATATTGAATAATACTCTTGATTTTTTTTTTGTTATCATATACTGCACTAGGAATGACATCCTTAAATTATAATTTAGTGCATTGTACTTAACTCTGAGTTCATGTGAATCCATGGAGGAAATACCATTTGGCATTGGATTTAGTTATACTTATTGTTGTGAATCTGCTGAAGCAATCAAAGAACAAATTAATTGATGGTCTTCTAGATGATCTCAGAAATCCTCTTGATTCAAAGGAGGGTATTATATTGAAGTATTTTACCTATATGTAATGTGTTGAATGTGTTTAAATATTTGATTGAATAGGATCGAGGATGAGTAACTAAGATTTTTTTTTTCGATATAGCGGACACTTAATGCATTTTAACTTATAATGATCCAAAATACTTTGTACATGAAAAATAATTACAGTTTTTTATACGATGGAGGGAGGAGGAGGCACATAATTATTATATTTCTAATTATGCATATACTTAATTTATCAAAATTATCAAAAAAGAATATATTTGTTAAAAAAATAAAAAATAAAAAATTGGACCTAAAAATATTAAGGGCCAAATTACTGAAAATAAAAATATTATAAACTAATAAATCAATAATGTTTCTAAAATTTTCAGTTAGTTACTGAAATTTTATTTTCTTGAACCTTGTTAAAACTTATTTTCTCTTTTCCACGTCGAATTGAAGAGACTAGTTGGTTTTAGTACTTACGTGGTCAACAAATGAAAATCCTCTGTGGGGAATAGTTCATTGAAACTTCAAAACCTATGTTCAAATAGTTTCATAATGCTTTTTTTATTATGAGGCAGGATCAGGGTTCAAAGTCTCAGTCTAGTCGGCCGTGACTCGATTTGAAATTTTGTGAAACAAAGAGACGGTGATAATCGGATTTGGTGCCAAGTCAGTATTGACTCGGACTGAATCAACCGAATCAAATTCACAAAAAGATGAGAAGAAAGAAAAATCCGCAACTGAGTTGTTTTAAAATTGGAATTTTTGAAAAGAGAGCTCAAATTTTGTTTTAATGATTTAAAAGATATTGATTTGAATTATTTATTTTTTTTGTAATTATAATAAAAATTATTATTTTAATTGTATTAGATAAAGATTTAATTTTTTTATTATTTTTAAAGTGAAAATTGTTTTATTAATTTTTTTTTAAGTTATAATTTTTTAATAGTCTTTAATCTTTATGATTTATATTAAAATTATTGTATTATTTATATATAAAAATTTCGTTATGGTGATCTAGTCATGGATATCAATGTGAAGCATGGCTTCTGAGATATGTATACTTTCAACTATGGCAAGGACCCCATTTTTTTAGTATTATTATTTTTTGTTGAAAGGTACAGGATTCTTAAGAAGTTCATGGAAAAGCAGAAAGAGAAAAAGGAAAAATGAATGGCTGACCCAAAATTCAACTTTGGCGGCTTCTCATTTGGGGCTGTCCTTTTGAAGGTTAGTTTTTAGTGTTCTTGCATTGCGTAACTAACTGTCTCTACTAACTGTATTTTCTTGATTTAATTATAAAAAATAAAAAAAAAACTAACAGACTGTATATGACTTCTAGTCAATAGAAAATCTCACAAGAACTGGTAACTTTTCCCGGGGCTGCTTCTCATCCATTGTCTTTTACAGCAAGTGTTAGTAGTTCTTATGTGATCATTCTTTTTTAATTATTATTTGGGTTTTATATTTTGTTATCATCATAGCTTTGTTTTGTTCATTCATTTTATACATATATCTATATAAATTTGAAGGGAGGACTTGAAGAATTTGTTGTGGAAAAATGGGGTTTTGTCTTCTGTTATCATCATAGCTTTGTTTTGTTTTGTTTTGCTCATTCATTTTGTACATATGTGTATATAAATTTGAAGGGGGGACTTGAAGAATTTGTTGTCGAAAAATGGCGATGCCTTTTCCTGCTGTAAATTGTCTTATTGAAGCCTTGGGCGATCTGCTTCGTTTTACACTCTTAGCTATTGACATATACAAATTGCAGATGGAAATTCTACGGGAACAACGGGTCTTGGGGGTGGATGATTCCCTCATAGACTCTGTGCGGCTATTAGAGCGTCCCTTTATATTTTATGTGGAGAAAGCTGCAATAATAATGTTTGCTGAACCATTTTTATATCCACTATACCCTCGTTTACCCTATCGAGAAAAGAATCCAAGGATAGCCATGAGAATGGTGTTATGTCGTTGTAAACCTAAACTTGATTTGTTAGACATCTCTATAGGCGAATCTCTGGACTTTTTAATAGCTCGAGCAAGAGAAATGTTTAGTCTCCTCCAGGACCTTTGTTTCTTATCGTTATTATTCAAGGATTTTGATAGTATTTGCAATATCCCTATGAGAAGGCAACAATTGGAAGTAAGTTTAGTCGAGTTGGCCTGCAGAATGGAGGATGTGATTGAAGCATATGTCTTTGATCATTCCATGAACTCAAAGACCTTTAACTTCATCAGTAGCTTGGTTAATGAACCAAAACCAAGTTCTGTAATGGGAGAAGTTCCTTTTCTTAAAGAAATTTTCAATATATTTGACAAGAAAAATGGGATACAAAAACATTTGCAGCAGACTGTGAGGAAGATTGATCTTATTATGAGAGAAGTGAAGAGGATTTATGATGAAGCTCCAATTGTTACTACCGGGACTCTGCAATTAGGAGAAAACAATGCAATTGTGGATTCTTTGAAACATAAGGCCGCCACAAAGAAAATTGAAGTGTTTGATATTGATAATGATGGCTTGGTGTCCATTTTGGATAGAGTCATAAGAATACCATCTGCACTGGAGGTGGTACCAATTGTTGGAATGGGAGGTATTGGTAAAACTACTCTTGCACAAAGAGTGTTTTATCATCCTCTCACTTGCTACCATTTCTATATTCGTGCCTGGGTTGTGGTGTCTCAGGTGCATCAAGCCAGAGATATCTTGATTGGACTTTTACGTTGCACTAAGGAGTTAACAGATGAAACTTATGAAAAGAACAATGGACAACTAGCTGAAGAGTTATACAGAAGTTTGAAGGAAAAGAGGTTTCTTATTGTCTTGGACAATATATGGAGTACAGAGGCTTGGGATGATGTCAAAAGATGCTTTCCAGATGATAAAAACAGCAGTCGAATAGTTCTGACTACTAGGCTCATGAAAGTGGCTGATTATGTAAATTCCAAACAGCCACCCCACTATGTGAATCTTCTAGATGTAGATCAAAGTTGGAAGCTACTGAAGCAGATGGTGTTTGGAGAAGAAGAACCTCACGCTCTTGAATTTGAGGATGTTGGGAAAAGAATTGCCAGAAAGTGCCAAGGACTACCCCTAGCAATTGTTGTTGTTGCTGGTATTCTTAAGAAAATCACAAGAACAAGCACTTGTTGGGATGCTATTGCAGAAGGTGTAAGTTCAGCAGTAAGCAGTGATCCAGAACAATGTTTGGAAGTACTCGCATTGAGTTACAACCACTTGCCTTGTCATTTGAAGATTTGCTTAATCTACATGGGAGCTTTCCCTGAAGATTGTGAAATAGAAGTTCCCAAATTGATTAATTTGTGGATTGCTGAGGGCTTCTTGGATAAGACTTTACAATTCACCCAAGGTGACCTAAAGTTTTTTCTCAATAAAAGTGTGATGTTTGAAATACCATCATCCTCAATGGAATGTCAAGCCAGGGATTATCTGGAAGATCTTATTGATAGAAACTTGGTATTAGTTGGAAAGAGAAGTTTCAATGGGAAAATTAAAACATGTCGCCTCCATGATCTTGTGCATGATTTGTGCTTGAGAGAAGCTCAAAAGGCAAAGTTTGTGCATGTCGTGAAAGGGGACTCCTCCATATCTTGTCCATCCAGCATGATTAATCAGCGGCGTCTCAGTTTCCACTCCAACATCCTGTGCAATTCACACTCTGTACCTCCAATGCCACTTGTCCGATCATTCTTATATTTTGATCTTGGCTTTGGTAACAAACCGGATACATTATTCTTCAAACTAAGCTTTAAATTGCTCAGGGTATTGGACATAGTTTTTTTGCGTTTTCAGTATTTTCCCCTTCAGATACTAAAACTAGTTCAGTTGAGATATCTTGCCTTCACTGCTACATTTGAACTTCCAATCTCAATATCCAAGCTCAGGAATCTTCAGACCTTAATAGTTTATGGTCCATGGATACGTCGGGAACATGAAAGAAGCCCCGCTTTGCTATTAGAGTATTGGAAGATGCCTTGGTTGAGGCATCTGCATACCAGCGTAGCTTGTTACTTGACTAATCCTTTCATTGCCAGAAAAGATCTCCCCATCTCAGGGAATACACATAACCTGCAAAGTCTATCAGCAATAACGTTTTCGAGTTGTTCTGAGGAAGTTATTTGTTTTATTTATTTTCTTAAGAAACTGGGAATTGTTGAATCAGAAGAAGACTACAGAACTGATGATTCGTCCAAATGGCTGAGCAATCTTGTCCACTTTGAAAGTCTTCAAGAATTGAAGTGTTCTTTTTATGCACTATACAGAAGTCCAAGGAACAGCGTGCATTGGATATTCCCCATTAGTCTGAAGAAGTTGACTTTGAGCTGGAGCTATGTACCATGGGAGAACATCACCTCTGTCGCCATGCTGCCGGCCCTTGAAGTGCTTAAGCTGAAAAATCATGCTTTCCAAGGACCAGAATGGGAACCATCTGAAGAGGGATTTCGACATCTAAAGCATTTGTTGATTGAGAACCATGATTTAGTGCACTTGGAAGCCTCAAGAATTCACTTTCCTCGCCTTGAGCACTTAGCTTTGAGGTCCTGTAGGTCCTTGGAGGAGATCTCTTATGGTATTACAGAAATTCCTACCCTGCAGCTAATTGAGTTGCACTATTGCAGTGAATCAGCTGAGAATTCTGCCAAAGAAATCCAGGAACAAATTGATGGTCTTAACGTTGACATCCGAAGTAGTACATATGCTTCAAGAGAAATGTAATCTCAGATTATCCTTGAGAGTCTTTTGATCTTTCACCTGCATTCATGAACTTGTACAATCTAAAATCTCCCTTCACCCTGTCCATTTGCATAATAGATACATATGTTGATCTTAAACTTGTAAGTTCAAGTTCTTTTTCCCTTTCTGAAAAAAATAAGTGACTAAGAGCATCTGTTCTATTATAAAATCTTGTTTGATGGTTGGATATGCCATGTCCATTTGTCTATTAACTTTTCTTCTCTGTTTTATAGATTGTAAGTTTCATTATTTTTACCCTTCTATGTGATAATGTGGACAGAACTCAGCACCATGCATGTTTTTTGGTTGTGACTTGAGTAGAGAAATATTCTGAGGCGGCTGTTTTGCAGCTACTTGTTGCTCTGAATATAACCGTTTCTGTACTCAGATTGTTCTTTCATGGAAAATTAAAATTTGATGCCGTCCAGATATCACTACTTATTATGGTGCAGAAGAAGCTTTCAGAACCTAAGAATCAGCATGAAGGACCAAAAAAAGGACCAGTTCCTGCCCGTCCCTCACATTATTTGTCTGTAGAACAAGTCACGTCGGCTTGCCATAACCCAATTTTTTCTTCAAAAAAAAAAAAAAAAAAAAAAAAAAAAAACAAGAAAACTGCTTTTGCAGAAGATTACAGACACTATTCTCTCTATGCAAAACAATTACTTCGATACAGTACATGTTTTTCCTTTCCTTCAGTGCAGCTCCAAACTATAATGTATGATGTGCTGAGAGTTTCTGACACCAATTACTTGGCAGAGGTAACAATCCTGAATCACAACAACAATAGCAGAATTGATAGTTGGAATTTGAGCTGGAAATGGATGAGGGATGAATTCATTCATACCATGAGGGGTGCTTATCCAGCTGTTTGTTGATTCATCAGAGTGCATTTTTGGTAGCCAGGGTAGGTACTACAAGGACATGGATTTTTCTACTGTCCTCAACTGTGAAAGAAGGCCAACAATCATTGATCTTCCTCTGAATAGAACAAATGACAAAGAAATTGGAATGATTCCTTTTTGTTGTCGGAATGGAACAATTCTACCACCAGCAATGGATTCAAGCAAATCTAAGTCAGTCTTTCAGATGCAAGTTTACAAAATGGAACCAGACCTGAAAAGGACTGAGTTTAGTCCTCCCCAAAACTGTATGATTAGGGGAGCTTCAGATTTCAGCCATGGCTATTAATGTGCCCCTCCAGTACGAATAAGCCCAAGCTTATTCGAAAACCCTCGTGGATTAACTTCTGAAGTAGCAGCAGCAGCTAGTTGGCATATAGTCTGCATTATTACAAGTTCTCCAGAGAAGAGGCCAACCCTCGAGGAATGCTCACTGCCTGCAGTAGTTCCCTCTGGTTTTGGCCGGTCCATGACTGCTGCTTCTACTAGTTTCAGCATTCTTCTATGCATGATATTGTCTGCATGGTTTTGTTTTTGAGTACCTTCACTAAAGGTCTCATACTAATGGAGTAGGTGAAATTCTTATATTTTAACTAATTCTTACATGATTTTCACATGTTGGACTTGGATTGATACCTCAACCCAACAATAGAGAAATATTCATATGTCAAACAAAGTTTACTAAGGAGATTCTTAAGAAATTCAAAATGGATGAATGTAAAAGTGTTGACACCCCAATGTGTCAAAAAGAGAAGTTAAGGAAAATGAAGCTGAGAAGGTTGACATCCTTTATTATGTAAGTCTATTATTTAGATTTACAAATTGCCACAAAAAAAAACCCATCTTAGGGCTGCCAAAAGAGTCCTTAGATATGTTAAAGGGACATTAAATTATGGAATAAATTTCATTTAAAATCAATATTGTGTTTTGCAAGGCTATTTTGACAATGATTGGGGAGGTTCACTGTATATGAGAAGTGTTATAGAGTAATAAATTGATTTCTATTTTAAAAGCTCAAGTTAATAGAGATTTTAATGTTAGAGATTTTGATGCTGTAAAAAAATTTGGAAAATGTTCTAATGATTCAAATTTCACGTCGTTTGAAGTCTTGTAGAATAAGTTATGATAGTTTTAGTAATGAATGGTCAAAATTTCTGCATTGTCTTTTCGGTTTCTATCTTTTCAATTATTATTGCTATGAGTGCTATAATTTGAAGAGTCTAATCTAAGCTTATAAATACTGGTATTGTATTTCATTATGAGTCAAGTTAAAAAGGAATTTCATAGA
>JAHSUH010001746.1:85000-90229 GCA_025388415.1 Cynanchum wilfordii
ACAAAGCATAATATTGAGTATATCTCAAATATCTCAATATTCTAATTATAGCATCCCAATGCATCTTTCCTGGGTTGTTGGTAAATCAACTTAGTTTATTAACAACACATGCTATATTAGGTCTAGTATAATTCATAATGTTCATTAAACTCCCTATTATTCTAGAGTATTCTAACTGTGCTACACCTTCATCATTATTTTTTGTTAGATGTATATTTACATCTATAAGTGTTTTAGCAAAGTTAGTGTCACCTTTATTAAACATTTGTAATACTTTCTCAATATAATGAGATTGTGACAAAGCATAACCATCAAATAATTTTATAATTTTAATTCCAAAAATTACATCTGCAATTCTCATGTCTTTTATGTCAAATTTACTTGCTAATAATCTTTTAGTAGATTTTACAATATCTATATCACTTCCAATTATTAGCATATCATCAATATAAAGACAAGGTAAATCATCCCAACCGCACTCGAACTTTTGAAAATTCTGAGTTTTGCCCGTGAATTTTTTTTTCACTTTTTTGCCCCTCGAACTTTAAAAAGTCACTTATTTTGCCCTTCCGTCCAAAAATTCGTCGTCTTTAATTTCATCCATTTTTAGGGGTATTTTGGTCTTTTCACCTTAGAAATATATATTAAAAATTTGTAATTTTTATTTAAGGGTATTTTTGTCTTTTCACCTTGAATATATTTTATTATGGAAAATTGGAAAATTTTTGCCAATGATGAGAGTGAACCGTCCTCACCCACGTAAGTGAGGACACGACGTTTAACCACCGAGCTACAGATGATTGTTTGTTATTTTTTTACATAATTTAAATATATACTTAACTTCTCCACTTCATTTTTTCCCAAAATGGGTTTCTTGAATATTCTGATGACCTTGTTGTATCTATTCTCTGCAAACTCAGTGCCACCGCTTCTTTGCCGCAGATTTCTTTAACGTTTTGATAACGTATGTTTTGGTTTTTTTTTTTTTTTGTTTCCGATTATCGGTTTGGAGCAAATAATTGTTTGTTTTCGAGCAATTTTTTTAAAAAATTTGTTGATGCGTGGAGAATGTTATTGTAAAATTGTGCTGATGGATTTGATTTCTCGGTAAACAGATGCAAAAGGCTGAACGGATTAGGCCTCCATTCCTTAGTGTTATCTAAAGCATCTCAAAAAATTTTAGCCATTAAAGCGGAGAAATGGTCGGACTCTGCACATAGATTCCTCAAGCTATGTGCCGATTCCGGAAATGCTGAAGCATGTTTTACCCTCGGCATGTTTATTGCTCAACAAGAAACCCTTTTTGGAAAAAAATGAAGTGGAGAAGTTAAGTATATATTTAAATTATGTAAAAAAATAACAAACAATCATCTGTAGCTCGGTGGTTAAACGCTCCGTCCTCACGCGGGTTCGACTCTCATCATCGGCAAAAAATTTCCAATTTTCCATAATAAAATATATTCAAGGTGAAAAGACAAAAATACCCTTAAATAAAAATTACAAATTTTTAATATATATTTCTAAGGTGAAAAGACCAAAATACCCCTGAAAAATAGATGGAAATTAAAGACAGACGAAATTTTTGGACGGAAGGGCAAAATAAGTGACTTTTTAAAGTTCGAGGGGCAAAAAAGTGAAAAAAAAAATTCATGGGCAAAACTCAAAATTTTCAAAAGTTCAAGTGCAGTTGGGATGATTTACCCTAAAGACAATAATGACAAATCTCTCTTCAGTGCCTTTTACATACACACATTTATCATATTCATTTATTTTAAATCCACTTGACATCATAAAATTGTCAAATCTTTCATGTCATTGTTTAGGTGCTTGTTTCAAACCATATAAAGATTTCACTAACTTGCACACTGAGTGACCAAATTGACAAGGGTAATTTTGTAATTTGATAAAGTTTAGGGTCTTAATTAGGTACTTAAATATTTAAGGATCTATTGTGCAATTTATTAAGTTATGTATTATTTATATACCCGAAACCCTAAGAGATATAATTTATGAGATAGTTTAATGTCTCTCGTGTTCCGAGAATTGGGTACTACGAAGATTAGAATGTGAAGATTTTGAGATTGGAGAAATTGTGTTGTCAATTATGATTAAGGTTAGTAACTTTGACTGTATATTTAATTCTTTGATTTAGAATGATATGTAAGTTTAAAACGCAATTAAATTTTTGATTAGATTTATTAAGTTTTTAAATTTTTATTAAGCCTTGAATAATTTTAGGTAAAGAATCGTTTCGCAATTTAGATTATCAAAGGTTGTGGATTTTGATAATTTCGATAACAAAGGTAAGTGGTTTGACCGTTTTCAGCTGTTTTAAACCCATTAGTTTTCATCTGTTTTGAAAAAGATTATTTTTTTCGGGCATGTTAATTATATTTTACGAAAATTGATTTTATTGGATTGTATTTTACAAAAGATTGTTTTTGTTTTATATAATATTATATTATTATTTCGACTTTCCTTATTGAAATCAAATTACAATACGATATGAATGATTTTAAAATTGATTTTTGTCATTAAATATTATTATTAAATTATTAAAATATAGATTTTATTTTGAAAGATATTTAATGGGAATCTTTTTGTCTTATTGTAAAGCAAGTTTTTTTAAAAGATTTGTGATTCTCTTACTTAACTTAACTCTTCTCTACTTTCTTTTGTCTTTTCTCAAAAGTTTGATTTTCTTAAAAATTTATTTCTTTATTATTACTATTACTTGATAAAGACTTACAAGTTTTCCAAAAAACTATTTATTTCATAAATTTATATTTTCGTAAAAGTTTATTGTTTTCTATTTAGTTTTCTTATTTTAAAATTTATTAAAAGATTTATTTTTTTGATTTTCGATTTTGATAAAAAGATAAAGTTTTCCGATTTTCGATTTTGATAAAAAATAAAGTTTTCCGATTTTCGATTTTGATAAGAAGATAAAGTTTTTTGATTTTTTATTTTGATAAAAAAATAAAGTTTTCTGATTTTCGATTTTTATAAACAAATGAAGTTTTCTGATTTTCGATTTTGATAAACAAATGAAGTTTTCCGATTTTCGATTTTCAATTTTTATAAAAAGATGTTAGTTTTTTTTTACATCAAGTTTATCTTTTTGAAGATATATTTGTTTGTTAAAGTTTTGAAAAGCCTTCCCGAAAAAGTAAAGTAAAGAAAAGAAAAGTTTTGGTTCAAGTTAGTTAGATATGAGTTGGGGGAACATGTTCCAAAATTATAAGTTCTGAACTCATTGAGCATGGTGAAAAAGCTCTATTGTTATAAGTTATGGCCTCCCTAGCGGGATAAATAGCTAGGATCGATTTCGATTAAAACCAACGAATGACTATGCTTGCTTGAGCCCATTGAAAAGAATAAGTAATATGATTTGGGATTCTTATTCCTTTATGTTCTGTTTTGAAAGTATATGTGGAAAGTTTGATTTTTCGGTTCAGATTGAAAAGTATTTCTTTAAATGATTTTATCCGTTATGTTCCGAAATTTTTCCGATATCGTTAAATCTTTTGAATATGATCTTAAATGCCCAAAATGGTTTTCTGAAGAGGGTTGAATTTCTTATTGGGCTTTATAAGCTCATACCACCTATGTTTAAATGTTTTTGTAGGTTTTGATAGACCTATGAGATCATCTTGTGTTTTTGGATTGTTTTTCTTATTGGTGGACCAAGATTATGAGTTTTGGATATTTGACTTGGTTTGGCGTATTTAGAATAGTAATGATTGTAAGATATTATTTTTGAGAATTATGTATATTTCCGAGATATTGGATTAAGTATTTTTATTAAGGAAATTTTTTTTTTTTTTTGAATTCTATTGATATTGTTTCGAGGCTTTGCATTCTTTGGGTAATAACTTAGAGGGTGTAGCCGTGTTACGTCTTCAGATTTAGAATTTTCTAATTTTTAAATTAGGCCCGAATTTGGATCGTGACACACCTTTTTCTCTTGTCCAAGTACAACAAAACCTTCAGGTTGTTCTATATAAATTTCTTCTTCTAAAATTCCATTTAGAAAAGTTGTCTTTACATCCATTTGATGAATTTCAAGATCATAAATAGATGTTATTCTCGTGATTGGTGAATATACATCAAAATAATCAATTCCTTCAAGAAAATTAGGACCAAAAGATTTAGACGTTCGTTTTCTTTTACTACGTCTAGGTTCTTCAATTGGAATGGAACTTTTAGTTATTTCTTCATAACTTCTTTTCTTTAAATCATTTCCTTTTCCAACTTTCCATGGAAATATATCTTCAAAAAATTGTGCATCTCTTGATTCTATAATTGTATTTTCATGCACATTTGTTATATTTGATTTAAATACTAAAAATCTATATGTACTACTATTTTGTGCATAACCAATGAAAATACAATCTATTGTTTTTTGTCCTATTTTTACTCTTTTAGGTATAAGAACTCCTACTTTTGCAAGACAACCCCACACTTTTAAATGCTTAAAAGTTGGTCTATGACCTTTCCATATTTCATAGGGAGTCTTATCCATTTTTTAGATGGAATTCGATTAAGTATATAATTTGCAGAAAGAATTGCTTCCCCCCACAAATTCTGAGGTAAACCGAGAACTTATCAACATTGCATCCGTCATATCTTTTAAAGGTACGATTTTTCCTTTTTCTGCTACACCATTTCGTTGAGGTGTATAAGAAGCAGTGGTTTGATGAATTATTCCACTTTGGGAACATATATCTTTAAAAGGTGATTCATACTCACCCCCTCTATCACTTCTCAAAGTTTTGATCTTCTTACCAAGTTGAGTTTCAACTTCATTCTTATAGTGTATAAAGACATTTATAGCTTCATCTTTACTTCTAAGAAGATAGACATAACAATATCTTGTGCAATCATCAATAAAGGTAATAACATATTTCTTTCCACCTCTTGTCTCTATAGATTTTAAATCACACACATCAATATGTATTAATTGTAGAGGAGTGGTATATCTTTCAACTAGAGAGAAAGATGTTCTAGTAAGTTTTGCTTCTACACAAATTGGACACTTATGATTTTTATCAAATTCACATTTTGGAAATACTTCCATATTCATTAAACTTTTCATTGTGCCAAAATTAATATTCCCCAATCTACCATGCCAAACATTAGATGACTCAAGCAAATAAATAACATATTTATTTTTATTAGACATATAAGTTACAATAGCCATGGTATTTAACTTGAACAAACCATTTG
>JAHSUH010001748.1:0-39112 GCA_025388415.1 Cynanchum wilfordii
TAATCATCAATTATTTTTGTTAGAACAACATGTCATGAGTAGAGGAGGAATTGAAAGTAAGAAAACAAACTTACCAATAATAAACCAGAATTTTACATGATTATACGGCAAAATCCATGTCCCCAAAAGCTTCCATGAAAAAAAAAAAAAAAGGTTGAAAGCTTTTTTATGGGGCCACAGGAGCTTTTCCAAAGGAAGGGTGAGAAGAGAGGAGAGAAGAGAGAAGAGTGAAAGGAAGGTTGGGATCTGTGGAAAGGTATGTCTGATTATGAGGATGGAAAGGTTAGCCGGGGGAAGAGGCGGTCAATTTTGTGTGTAAATAATACATATGAACAAAAAGTAGAAAATCCTTTGAAAATGGAGAACCAACCCAATAATTAAAGTACGATTGAATTTGGATCGCCACACGTGTTTAACACACAGGCAGATCTTTCAATTTCGGAAAAAGAAAACGTATAGTAGGGATGTGTAATTGGTTAATTTGATATCAAATAAATTTATGTTTGACAAGTTTAGACTTAAAATTCTTTTTTGACTTTTAAAGTTCTAAATTTTTTTATCTTAGAAAATTAAGGTCATTTTTCGGGTAATTGACCAAAATGACCCACTTTTTAAAGAAAACTCTGTGTTTGACTCACTTTTTAAAACATGTGTGAAAATGACCTTGTTGCATTTGATAAATGCAACATAGAAACTATATTGCATTTGACTAATGGAATATAGTTCAAAAACTATATTGTGTTTGACAAATACAATATAGAAATCTATATTGCATTTTTGAAATGCAATATAATAAAAAAAAATTAAAATAAATTTTTTAAGAAACAAAAACCCTACCCTACCTTTTTTCTTCCCATTCCCTCCTTCCTCTCCGTGTCTCCTCTCCCTCTTTTTCCCTCATTTCTCTCACCCGCCATTGAAGCCATTGAAGCCATTGAAGCCATTGAAGCCATTGAAGCCCCATTGAAGCTCCATTGAACTGCAACACAACAGTCTCTCATTCCGCCACCATATAGTTTCAAGTAAGAAGTTTCAATTTTTCCCTATTTTTCTTGGTTATTTTTTTGATTTTAGTGTTTTTCCCTATATATATATATTTGTAATGAAAGATTATGATATACTCATAACATTTATATTCAAATCATAGTTGAATTTATACTTCTCTTTGTCCATTATTCGTCATGATTTTTTTTGATTTTTTTCTTAATAGTTTCATGTTGATTTTCTATTGTTCGACTTTGCGATTCTTTCTGGGAGTTGAATCATTCATGGAATTTTAATGTTTTGGTATGAGATGAGATGAGATGAGATGGATGAATCTGCACTTCAGTTTGAATTTGATTTTTTTTTTTTTTGCTAAATAAAATTTCCTCTAGTGGTTGTGAATTTACTCTACAATATGTTTTTGGGGATTCTCAAAATTTGTTGCTTATTTTGGCCTTAGATCTAATTAACTGCACTTTTTAAGCTAATTTAGTACTGGAGGCTGGAGCTGGATTCTGGCGAAGGTGAACTTCAATATTTATTTCTTGGGGGTTTACTATTATAGGAGTGAGATTGTTTTTGCCATCATTTATTTATGCTTTTGAGTTTTCATGGTGTTGAAGTGGCTTGGCCTCATCTGTTCTATGTTGCATTCCAAGTTCAACCCTAAGTACAACTACAAACACCTAGTAGAGAGTATATCAAACTCATCATGATTTAGGCATTTTTTCAAAGTCGAAGTTCGAGTACAATTATAGATACCTAGTAAAGAGAGTTTTCACCTTGATAGTCATCCATGCTTACGAGTATTTTCAAAATTCGACTTCTAATAGAGCAAGAGATACCTAAATTTTTCATCCTAAATATTCATCGAGATTTAGGCATTTGTTCAAGCGTTTGAGTTCCAATATAGTTAGAGAAACCTAATAAATAGAGTTTTTACCTAAATCTTATGCTCTAAACCATATACCCTAAACCTTAAAAACTTCAACTATTTGAAATGGAAAATATTAGTCATCCAATAAAATTGAAGATTTAAAAATAAAAAAGAAGAATAATTTTAAACTATTAAGTCCTCCTTTGGTAAATAAAAACAATTAGACTTACTCATGACAATAGAGGGTGTCAGCATAAGCAAATTGTGGATTTAGTTGAACTGCTTGATCTTTTTGCAATTGTGTGTTTTTGTACCTGTATGGCTATTAGTGAAAATATAGAAAGGAACAAAATATAGAAAGACAAAAAAGAAGCATCACCCAAAACTGTAGCAGCATCTTAAGCAACACCTGTAGAAGGAAAACAATGAGAAATATTTGCATCAATCATCAATTAAGAAGTTGTATTACTTGCAACCAATAATTTCTCTAAACATCTAGGGAATTAAATATAATAATAATTACAATTTATAACTTATCTTGTATTGATATATTGATATGTTAACACATGAATTTCTTACAAAAGAATGTCAAGAACTGGCTGAAAATTTCTGGTTAAGTGCCTAATAGAATGAAGGGGTTGGGCAGTAAAGAAAAAGATAATGTTAAAAGACAAAGAAAGAATCAAAATGTGGAGAAAATCTTAAAGATCAATAATGAGCAAGAACTCTCCAGGATAGCTATGAGAAGTATAACTAATAAAAACAAAGGAGAAAAAAATAGATGAAAATAGCTAAAAGTAGGTTTGACAACAAAAATCAAGGATCAAACATTTGCATAATAACTAGAAATAATTTAACAACATAACCATAACCACCAGACATATTGTGGCTTGTAGTGGAAATTGCTCAATACTTTTGACTAAGAATGCAGACATATTGCAAACACTTAGTATCATAACCACCAAACAGATTAACCTAAATCATTCATAGAAATCATCAGCTAAAATGTTAGAAACTCAATAACCAGTTGCACAATCACTCATAATAGACAGCACATAGACAAAAGGTATGCTCCAAAATAAATGCAGTGTGTATTCATTCTGAGTTACCCAAAAAAGTGTGTTTGTGTGTTTTGGGTATTCTTTTATCCTACAAACCTTAAACTCTAAAGTGTATACCTTAAACCCTACAACTAATGCACTAAGCACTAACCCCTGTGACCTAAGGTACAATAACTGCAAAATAGCATTAAACCTACCGAGTGCCCTGATTTCAAAATGATCCAACACAACATCATAGTCCAAGAGGCCAAGTTTAGCAATATTTATCAGCACAAAATCTTGAAACATGGTATAAAATTCTATAGAGCAATAATAATATATTCAGAATTTGTTGTCATCACAAGATTCAACAACTAAAGGTAAATCAAATCAAGGATTGCAAATGCAAATTTCATTGTGATAAAAGAAATAAAGACGCCTAGCTAAGTTGACTCTCAATATATTATTCAAATAAATCCTTGATTTTCAGTATAAATCCATAGCAATGTTGAATTTCCTCATACTGAAACCTGTTGCTTACCTGATAAAGTTTCCAAAACGTCTATTAGCATACTCTTCCTAAGGCATCCTTTGACCTTTGTATACACTTACAAGAGGATTGCAAACCTGCAAAGAAAGCAAGAACATAAAGACAGTTTAATTAATTCACTTCACATAAGGAAAAAGTTAGCACATGGACCAATTGATTTGCGATTTCTGCTCATCCTAAAGGTTAATTCCTTCAAAAGATAAAACTGTAGCAGTATAAGCACAATGCTTTCTCATATGTCCTTCAAAAACCACTTGATAAATTGAAATGTTCCGCAAAATATTAATTAGACATTATAATTGAAATTTTCGCCTCTTGTTTATGTTGAAAATCATCTGCAGTTGATGGGTGGAATGCATGACACAATCTCTTCCTTTGAGGATACTCTCACAATATCTACTTGATTAAAAGTCAAATAATCAAAATTGAACATTTTCTCGTTAGTATAGTTTTCACATGAAACACAACAGATTCCAATGTCAAACTTTGCAATAAATCTTTTACAGACGTTTGATGCCATTAGCAAAAATTTTAGCTGTCAGAAGCAACTTGATCCCCCACTGATGATAGACAAGCATAATGACAAAATATATATATATAAAAAAAAATATAAAAAATCTCATGCCATAAACCTCAGGTTCTATAATTTCATCTTGAATAAAATTATAATGCAAAGACTGGAAAAGAAGGTAAGATATGGCAATTAAAAGGCTATATAGCTTCAAAAATTCAGTTAATAAAGACTCCTAGCTAAGTTGACTATCAATATATTATTCAAATAAATCCTTAATTTTCAGCAAAAAATCATAGCTATGTTGAATTTTCTCATACTGAAACACAAGACAAACCTGAACTTCAAACGAATCACTGGATTCCATAAGGCGTTCGTATATCAACATACTAGCTCCATAAGCAATTAGACAATCTCGTTCCATTTCTCCTCCCCTTACTCCTAGAGAATTGAAGAATTGTTACATACATCAACAAGTAATAGTGAAAGATAATACAACATATCAGTTGAGGAACTTCGTACCTCTATTTCTACTTCTTCCTTCAGTGGGCTGCCTAGTAATCACTGCACGTGGACCAGTACCTCGAGCATGCATTTTATCTAAGACCAAGACCTAGTAAGTCAGAAATAATGCAACATGAAGTAGATTAAACATTGAGATGTATAATGCTCAATTTCATAAAATACCTTACCCTGATGAAACTAATTGTTCACAAAGACAACTAGATGGATATATAAAAAGGCAAACATGAAGCTTGAGCACACACAGTGATCCATATTAGGTACCGTCCAAAGTTATAAGAATATGACTTCATAATATCACATACAATTTGCTTCCAATAGCTGTCTACATTTCACTAGGAAAAATACTTTAGGAGCAATTTCATCAAATACTATTTGCCCACATAAACTTATGCTATGTCAAAATCAGGACCTTCTACTTCGGTACCATTTTAAATTACCCGATTTGCTAAAAGTTTAAGCTAACAAAGAGAAGTAAATTTTAATCACTATGGAAAGCTTTTAGTATAGTCCTCAGTTTCCTTAGGCATCCTATGACCTTCATATACACTTACAAGAGGATCGCAAAGGTTTCCAAAACGTCTATTAGTATAGTCCTCCGTTTCCTTAGGCATCCTATGACCTTCATATACACTTACAAGAGGATTGCAAACCTGCAAAGAAAGCAAGAACATAAGGACAGTTTAATTAATTCACTTCACATAAGGTAAAAGTTAGCACATAGACCAAAAGGTTAATTCCTTTAAAAGATAAAACTGTAGCAGTATAAGCACAATGCTTTCTCATCAGTGTCCTTCAAAAACCACTTGATAAATTGAAAAGTTCTGCAAAATATTAATTAGAAATTATAATTGAAATTTTCGCCTCTTATGTGTTTATGTTGAAAATCAGCAGCAGTTCATGGGTGGAATATATGACACGATCTCTTCCTTTGAGAATACACCGACAATATCTACTTGATTAGGAGTCAAACAATCAAAATTGAACATTCTTTGTTAGTATAGTTTTCACATAAAACATAACAGATTCCAAAGTCAAACTTTGCAATGAATCTTTTACAGATGTTTGATGCCATCAGCAAAAATTTTAGCTGCCAGAAGCAACTTGATCCCTCACTGATGATAGACAAGCACTCAAAGATAATGACAAAAAATATATATAAAAAAAATATCATGCCATAAACCTCAGGTTCTATTATTTCTTCTTGAATAAAATTATAATGCAAAGACTAGAAAAGAAGGTAAGATATGGCAATTAAAAAGCTATATAGCTTCAAAAATTCAGTTAATCATGTTAAGAATGGAGCTTGATATGTCACATCCAGAAGCAAGAAGGCTGCATGCATACAAATAAATACCTTAGTTGATTCGAATTAGCAATTAATGAGGAAAAGTTCATACTCCACATAGAAAAATTCTACCTGAAAAAAGTGAAAATTCTATATCATTATAAAAGCAAAAATCAATATTCAAGGAGTAAAAAATGAAAGGAATTCACAGTGATGATGCTACTTTAGTAATGTTGGTTTGTTATGAAAACAACATCATGAGAAACATTTTGTTGATAACCCAAGCAAATTAAAACACTGCAACAATGAAGTGTCTTCCATAAATTACAACTAGCATGCGATATAAATCCAACAACAGCAAGCCAGGGTACGCCTCAATAACCCATAATTCCTAAATTGGACGAGTTGTCAAAAGAAACATCGAACAGTCACAAATTGCATCCAGAAAACAATAACAAACACAAAACAAAAGCTAGATTTGGAATCCTAAAGAGGAAAAACTTATTATGTTTGACTTTGCGGTGTATAAATTGTGGTATCTACAAAGCCAAAATCGAAAGCATAAGAGAACTATTTTTACATGTTATTCGTTATAGTATCACATACCATAAAAGAAAGCTGAAAAAGAAATTCAAATCATTTTGTATCAGTAACTTAGTAAAATACTTATTTATCATTTGAGTTAATCTTACCTAGATAAAGTATGACTACCTACCTTTCATTTTAAATCAGCTAAAGTAATCTGCGAAAGTCATTGACATCATTGAAAACTTCACAACTGTCATCCTTAATGATAAATTTGCAACTGTTCAATCCTAAGCTTTCCTATAAAAGAAAATGATTGAATTCCTCGGGTTAAGGATACCAAAACAAGAACATTAAGAGAATATCTTTAGGCAAACCTTTTGGCTCTATCCTTGTAGAGAGCTTTCCTCTTACCACATAAATCCCTGTTCAAAAAGGCAAAGCACAACAAGCGTTAAAGAAACAACAGAAAGTGGGCTGAGAAACCTGCATTGTGACACCAATGGAACACAACGTGTAAAATTTTGAGACAATTTTAAAAAACATACATCAATTCACCAATTACCAATTAGTACTGGAAGTAGATATTACATCATGACAGCCCTTTGATCTAAGAAACCTCTACAAAAACAGTATAACAACAGAAGCAACAAACATACTGAGTTATACATAATTTCATCTCCTAAAGATAACACACATTGCATAATGCACTAACTTAACAAGGAACATAACGATTATATTAGATAAAAAGAACAAAAACAGTAGATGAGCACCAAACATAAGAATATCCATAAGAGAATGTACTCTGCAAAAATGTGTTCAGTTTGAAATAAAATACTGCAAAATGTTGCAGGAAAAAGAAACTTGAATTGAATTATACGGGATAACGACAAAGAATTTTTCACTACCAAAATCTAGCAGGAGAATACAAATACTGCAAGTGCAAGAGACTGCCAAGAGAATACCAATACCAAGAAAATACACAACGACAGTATTAATGCTGCAAGAACAAGAGAATACCAAGAGCATACCAATACCAAAAGAATATACAAGGAGAATACCAAAAGAAACACAGAAAAATTCCATAGAGAATACCAAGAACTCAATGAAAACTCCACTGGCATAGCCTTCTTGTACATGTTGTGCTTTTTATAAATCCTATTCACCAATACACACAGCTTCCCGGGAAGGCATGTTCCATAAGAGGCAATCCGAGACTTCTAATGCACCATGCATATTCTCCATGCTGAAAAAAGTATTAGCTTTCTAATACAATGAGAATAGATTTTTCTTAAATTGACACTTCCTTATTCTTCCCAAATTGAGAAGATTTGTTAGTGACTGATTTTAAATACTAAAATGAACAAATTAAGCTTTTCAAATAGTCCATCTTCAAAGCATGTAAAGATTTTCCAAGATATGAAGTTATGGCTAAAACAAACAAGCATTGATTTGAAATGCACCTTAGGAATTATGCTTCAAAAGCTCAAATTGAGCATCAACTGTTTGAAATGGAGATATTAGTCATCCAATAAAATTCAATTTAAATATCAAAAAGAAGAATAATTTTAAACTATTAAGTCATGCTTTGGCAAATAAAAACATTTTCACATACTCATGACCACAGAGGGTGTCTTGATAAGTGAATCGTAGATTTAGTTGAATTGAATGCTTGATCTTTTTGCAATTGTGTTTTGTACTTGTATGGGCATTTGCAAAAATATAAAAAGGACAAAATATAGAAAGACAAAAAAAAAAAAAAAAGACAAAAAGAAACATCACCCTAAACTGTAGCACCATCTTAAGCAACACCTGTAGAAGGAAAACAGACTTAGTCTCAAAGTTGGAACACCTGTAGAAGGAAAACAGACTTAGTCTCAAAGTTGGAACACCTGTAGTGAGGAAAATTTGCATCAATCATCAATTAAGAAGTTGCATTACCTGCAACCAAGAAATTCTCTCAACATCTAGGGAATTAAACATATTAATTATGGTAATTTATGATTTATCTTGATATCGATATATAGACATGCCAATAAATGAACTGCTTACAAAAGAATGTAAAGAACTGGCTGAAAATTTCGTTCAATGCCTAAGACAACGAAGAGGCGCAACAAGAGTAAGGAAAAAGATATTGTGAAAAGACAAAGAAAGAATTAAATTGTGGAGAAAATATTAAAAATTAATAATGAGCAAGAGCTCTCCAAGAAAGCTACGAGAAGTAAAGCTAAAGAAAACAAAGGAAATAATGAATAGACGAAAATAGCTCAATGAAGGTTTAATAACAAAAATCAAGGATCCAACCTTTGCATAATAACTAGAAATAATTTGACAACATTAATTTCACTTTTAAGTAAACTTAAAGATTTATAACCTTCATGAATGTTCTACATGAATCCCTCTCATCAGTGTTCAAACTGTTCCCAAAGGCCAAAACATTTAGTCTTATCAAAAAATAAAATAGAATAAATATAATGGAAGAACTATTAAAGGAAATCTACATGATGAAAGTATATTGATAAGCAACAAATGTACCTTATAATAGAATTTCCAAGCACTGTCTAAAAATTTTGGTGCAATGCAGTGACCAAAAAAAAAGAAAGAATGAAGATAATGTGTTAGTTAGACACACAGACATCAACCACATATTCGCAATGTAAACAAAGAACAAGCCAGAATGCTATTCTCTAACCAACATTATGGGAGGAATTAAATTATACTATATGAAAATAAGTTACAAAGAGAAAGCTAAAAGAAAATAATAGAATTATTGCAGACAATGATGGATGCATGCTTGCTGAAACAAAAGTAATTGTATTCATAGAATCAGTAAATTATAATATTTATTTTTCCATGCAAGGAATTAGAATAGAATTAGAATAGATTTAGAAAAGATCTCCTTGGGTTGTCTGGTTGTCAAACACCAATACTGCCGCCCAACGCCCTTCGATTAGTTGTTGAATTATAATTATTCTCTGTTTGCTTTTTGAAAGCATTAACAGTGAATTAATCCAAGTAAACTCCAATCACATTAAAAACTAAAGAAAGGGATCAGCGGAACTAGAGGAATAGAGCCTGGAAAACACAAGACCACATTAAAGCTAATACAAGACAAATATCATACAAGCCAAGTCAATTTGAGAAACAAACAAGACTACAAACATGAAAACCTGAAAGGAGAGTGAGAGAGAGATTGTAGATAATTGTGCCAATGTTGTCTTGAATACAGAAATGAATCAAGTAATCCAATGGATGCATTGTATGAAAGTTGACTAAAAACCCTTCCCAATTGCCTAGAGGAACAAAGTATAATGATTAAAATGACCACAATTCTAAAGAAGATCATACAAAAACGTGATCAAATCATGCAAAATTTCCAGTTCCAATACTCAAATGGTGAACTGAGAAAGAGAAAACAAGTGTGATAATTGAATCAACCAATTGCATAAAGGAAACAGAATTATTAAATCAGACGGGTAAAATACTAGATAGTCAGGAAAGGGGAAAAGATATGCAAAATAATAAATAACTTCTCCAACGATTCATTAAATCTGTTCCAAACTCTTTTTCTCAGGTAAAATATCCCAAAGTACATTTTTATTGTAACCCTTTATTGCTTCTTAGGGTTTGATTAGCAACTCATTTGATAGTTTCTGTTATTTAGAAAAAATAAAAAATTAATCTGTAAAATCAAATTTCTGCCTTGGATTTTGATTATTTCCTGTGGGTAAATTGACTCATAGGGAGTTAACAAAATAGGAAGTCAAAGTTCTAAAATACCTTCAAGAATTCTGGAACCACCTGAAACTTATCAACAACAGATTTTATGGGAGCAGCAAAAAACCCCTTATCGATCCCTAAGCTGAATGCATTATTACAACACAAAAGAAACAAGTAAATTAATACAAGAAAGAAAGAAAAGAATAGAATTCAAGAGAAAAAGAAACCAGAAAGAATTCAAGAAAAGAGAAACCAAAAAAGAGAGAGAGAGAAAGCCAAAAGAAAACTTCAGTTTCCTTAGGCATCCTATGACCTTCGTGTACACTTAATTAGAAGGTAAAAGTTAGCACATAGGCCAATTGATTTGCAATTTCTACTCAACCTAAAGGTTATTTCCTTCAACAGATAAAACTGTAGCAATATTAGCACATTGCTTTCTCATCAGTGTCCTTCAAAAACCACATGATAAATTGAAAAGTTCTGCAAAATATTAATTAGCCATTATAATTGAAATTTTTGCCTCTTACTTGTTTATGTTAAAAATCAACAGTAGTTGATGGGTGGAATACATGACACGATCTCTTCCTTTGAAAATACTCCCAATATCTACTTGATAAGGAGTCAAACAATCAAAATATAATATTCTCTCGTTAGTAATAAGTTTTCACATAAAACACAGTAGATTCCAATGTCAAACTTTGAAATGAATCTTTTACAGAAGTTTGATGCCATCAACAAAAATTTTAGTTGTCAGAAGCAACTTGATCCCTTATTGATGATAGACAAGCACTCAAAGATAATGACAAAAAATATATATATAAAATCCCATGCCTTAAGCCTCGGGTTCTATAATTTCAACTGGAAAAGAAGGAAATATATGGCAACTTTAAAAGCTATATAGCAGTTAAAATTCAGTTAATCATGTTAAGGATGAAACTTGATATTTCACCTCTAGAAGCTGGCAGGTTGAAATAAATATCTCAGTTGATTTGAATTAGCAATTAATGAGGAAAAGTTCATACTCCACACACAAATATTCCACCTTAAAAAAGGGAAAATCCCATGCCTTAAGCCTCAGGTTCTATAATTTCAACTGGAAAAGAAGGAAATATATGGCAACTTTAAAAGCTATTTAGCAGTTAAAATTCAGTTAATCATGTTAAGGATGAAACTTGATATTTCACCTCTAGAAGCAGGCAGGTTGCATGGATACAAATAAATATCTCAGTTGATTTGAATTAGCAATTAATGAGGAAAAGTTCATACTCCACACACAAATATTCCACCTTAAAAAAGAGAAAATTTTATATCATTATAAAAGAAAAATCCATATTCAAGGAGTGAAAAGTGAAAGGAATAAACAGTGATGATGCTGCTTTCATAATGTTGATCACCCAAGAAAAATAAAACACAGCAACGATGAAGTATCTTCCATACTAATACAACAAGCATAAGATATCAGTCCAACAGCAGCAAGCTAGGGTACGCCTCAGTAAACCATAATTCCTAAATTGGAAGAGTTGTCGAAAGCAACATGAAACTGTAAATGGTGATAAAAAATTACATCTAGAATACAATAACAAACACAAAAGCTAGATTTGGAATCATAAAGAGGCAGAAATTAGTATGTTTCTGTTTGTGGTGTATATATTGTGGTATTTGCAAAATTGAAAGCATAAGAGAATTAGTTTTAGATGCTATTCGTCATAGTCTCACATACCAAAAGACAAATCACTTGATAGGACTTATCAGTTCCTGCAAGATTCTTTCTACCAAGCGCAGATGTGCTTACTCAAAGAATCATAGTTCGCCAACATTTGTTGTATTAGGTTTTATTTTTTAGCACCCTGACAATGGTTTAATCCTCCACCAAAGCTAGCCAAATTAAATGAAGGATTAATAACATCAACCATATATACACACCCTCCAAAAGCTCAATCAAAAGATCAAGAAAATGCCTGGTTTTGTTCCTTAAAATTACTATCATCATTATGATAAATTAATAGACGGAAGTTGCAAACAGGAAAATATGAAAGGAACTTTCCTTTGACAGAAAGAAAAAAAAAAGGTCATTGTAATGACTAAAATTGAAGGACTTGACCTTGCCCTTCCTGTTAACACTTATCTGTACTTCCAGTTCAATGTCATCAACAAATAAAGAAAGTGTCAAAGGAATAACAAATACATGAAGAATATCTGGATCTTTAGATGATGATATGTATAAATAAACCAAGTGTATATATATATATAAATTTGAACATGCTAATTAATCAGGAACATTTTCACTATTCCAACAAAAAACAGATGAAGAAGAAGAAATTAGGAGTATGATAAATGAACACACTGTGAAACAGAAGCAAGATAAAAATTTCTGTTAATGAATTACAGTAGAGATAGCCCATTAACAGATTCAAGTAGTAGTTGTGTCATAAACAAATTTGGATCCAAGATCAAAACAAGATTTGAATCCAAGATTAATATAAAGGTTAGTATCATCAAAGAAACTAAGAAACCAAACTTACTTTTTCCACAAACATTTATTTTTTTCCTTTGGAGAAACTTGATTCTTGCATGAAGAGAAGGAAGAGTGAGAATAATATTCATTCCTGCATCCATTTCATAATCACAAGAAAGAAGAAAAAATGAACATATAAGAAAATATATAGAGAAATTCATATGAGACAGAAATGAAAAAAATCACAAAATGAATTAAAGAAGCCTGCAAATCAAGAATTTAAAGAAACAATAAAGAAAGTGAAAATTAAGAATAGAAATTTTTAGGGATTAAACACAAAAACAAATATGAATGACAACCATTCTAGTAATACTACCAAGAAACCACAATTGCAGAAAAGGGAGAGATAATAAAATTCCTGCATTCATTTTGTAATCACAAGAAAGAAGAATAAATGATGAATGTGTAAGAAAAATATAGGGAAACCCATACGAGACAGAAAAGCAAAAAAAAGAAAATCACAAAAAGAATTAAACAACCTGCAAATCAAGAATTTAAAGAAAACAATAAAGAAAGTGGAAGTTAGGAACAGGGAATAAACACAAACAAATAATGACAAGTAAAATTGAAGACAAATCAACCGCTCTTGTAATTACTACCAAGAAACCACACTTACGTAATCACTAGAAAAAAAAAGAAAAGAAAAGAATATGCAAGCAAACACAAAAGAAACCCATATATTATGAAACATAACTATGATAAATAAGAGAAGAAGAATCATCACAGAAGGAATTAAAAAAAAAAAGCTTGTAAATCAAATTAATTAAGAATGGAAAGTAAAAACTTTTACCATAATCTTAGAAATTTGACTGAAGACCCGGGAAGAGAAGAGAGGGAGAGAGAATGAAATTGAATAATGAGCGAGTCTGATGATTATCAAAAGATTATTTCAGTTTATTATGCAGAACGGATTCTTGAATTCTTACATTCATATACCAAGAAATCTTTTGAGTTTAATTATAATTAAAGCCAAGAAAAAAAGAAAAGAAATTAAAGAAAAGAGAAAAAAAAAGGAAGGGAAGAGGGTTATTAGTACTTACACAGTGAGGTACCATCAAAGAAGATCAATCTATTCGAACTTCAGTAACCCTCTTTTCTAGGAGAAAAGATTGAAATCAAAACCCCAGAAGAAAAAAAGAAAATTCAGAGTGAAAGAAAACTCCAAACCCCCAAATGGCGCATGCAGAGAAAGAGTGAAAAAAGAGAGAAAGAAAAGAAATAAATGGAAACCAGAGTCCACTCTGTATTTAACGGCTAAATTCCAGCCTGTACCTTTTTTTTTTTTTTTAAAAGTCTAAGGGAGAAATACTTTGATTAGGTGTATTTAAGCTCAAGGATTCCAATAAAATTAACCAGACCAATCACTCACCATTTTAATTTTATTTTTCTTGTTCGGTGTCTCTGCAAAACATTTCATTGAAGATGATTCTACCACAGTTTCACAGAAGGAGACTACTGGATCTGCACCTGTATCCGGAAGTAGAATAATAAAATGCATGATAAGTGAATGAAAATTTTCAACTTTAAAGCAGATAAAGACAACTGAACAAGCATCTAAGAGAACTGAAAATCGAGAGTGAGAATCTAAAATCACCTTCACTTCTACTTCCGAGTAAAGCTCCCAAAGGTCCTTCATTATGGAATCCAGGTAGAGTTCCCCAGTACCTAAGATTCTGTGCTCTCCTGACTCTTCCACCTTAGTGATTGCAAGAGGGTAGCTCTTGCTAATTTTCCGAAGACCCTCCACCATCTTTGGCAACTCGCTTGGATTTAAGGGCTCAGTTGCTGTTTTTACCACAGGAAGAGTATTGAATTGAAGAGGATGGAAAATATAGACAACCTCATCATAATCCTGATTACAGAGTGTGACAGTCTTCATAATTGAAACATCTACACCTTCAATTAGCACCCAAGCACCAGGAGGAGCCTCACTTATGGGTATCTTGCACCGAGCTTGATATACCCATAGTTTTGTTACTTCTTTTACAGTCATGTCATCTTCATCATTTGGAGAATAACCTTCTCCTAGAACTTGTAGAGTCTGCCCGGTCATGATTTTGCCATATAAACTCGACCAAAAGCATAAAAAACGCTGCAATCAGATTTAGGATACAGTTTGGTCACATTAACCATTAATGAACCATGGGGATCACAATCTTCCATGGATTGGTATATTGTTGAGTCCTTTGGGCCAATATAGGGTCAACCTTATTAGTTGCAGCCTCTTTGGCAGAGGGAATATGGTGAACAAGCATGTCTGTAAAGCCTGTAGCTGTACCAAATACTGAGCTACATGCCAATCTTAGCAGAGGCCTAACATTTAATCGGTAAGCCACATTGCTGAGAGTCACACCAAGTTCAGCTAGCGTTTGCTCCACGCTCTTCGTTCTCCTATTCCTCGGGTATCAGGATCAAAATAATAGTCTCCCCAAAGACAAGATGCAAATTTATTGGCATCAAATGGGATACCATGAAGTTTGACATAAAGCTTAGCAAATGATTGCAGAGTAAATGACCATCCTGCACTAGCACTTGCAAAGCAAACATTTCCAAGCGCTGGATCAATAACTTGGACATTTCCAGCAGTTGAAGAAAAAGCAGTAACGTGGGTATTGATAGCTTCAATTGTATGCCTTAGCTTGTGGTATGCATCCGTTGGAGGCAACTTCAATTCCGTTATCAACCTGTCAACCTATTGGGCTATGGTAATCAATAAAAGCATGAGCATAAAGCAAAAACAAGGGTGTCATAGAATAAGGCTAATAAGAACAAAGCTCAATGGAAATCTCAGAAAACATATCCATGTAAGTACCTTATTTATCACGACCACTATTGGAAGTCGCTCCAAGATTGCATGACGAATAGCCCTCTCAGTGTTCACTTGGTAATTCAAGCAGCAGAATGCTGGAGATACATTATCTTATGCAAACAGCACAATGATATCATCTCTCTTCGACACCGACCATAGACAAACAGGCAAAAGAAAAACAGAGCCTATATGCTCATTAAAATACCACATGCCAGAGTAGATAATGGGGAAACCTGAAAAAGAAATTCTTAACTAGAGTGAAAAAGTGTGATTTAAAAAGTGCCATTTTCAGTAAGATAAAACCTAGACTCATTCAAAAACTGATGGGCAGACCATCTCAAGCAAAACATAAAGAGTTTCAAATGGGATAAGAGCTTTTCAAAATTCTTTGAAGTAAGGCCATATGCAAGCTGACGTCTGAAAGTAAGTTGAGAAAAATCAAGAACGGATGGAATCATAAGCATGCTGAGCTCCTATATCCTATGAAAGACCACAGGCTAAAGCCTACATATATACGTCACCTAGACTGTTTAAGGATACACGTTTGCTACAACCAGGTTCTTTGTAATAACCTTGGAAGGAGTTTAAAATAATCTTTTTATACAAATATATACATTATATACATATAAAAAATTTATGTAACAGCCTCGATAAATTCAAATACTTTGGATTTCAAAAGAATTCCTCAAACTGTTTGATATTGACAGCCCTAATAAACAAAGTGCTTCAACCAAATGTTTTGCAGTAATTCCAACAAGATTAGAAAATCTCATTCATTTAACTTTTTCCTCATGTAATAACCAATGATAACTGTAACTACATAGCACTTCCAGAAACGATTTAGGTGATGAGTCCTACCATGTCATAAAAGGGTTAGGAAATGACTAGAATGTTCTGAGACATACAGGATAAGCATCAACAACTAGAATGAAATAACTAACAATATCTAATGGTATTCATAATTTTAAACATAGATAATGATTTATAGATTACACCTTGAAGATAAACATTTCCAATATTCCAAGTGAAAAGAAAACAAAATTACCATAACTCCTTCAGCAACATCTACAATTAGCACTGCACCATCAGCAAGCCTCAGCGCTGCTGTCATTTCATCAGAGAAATTCACATGGCCCGGGGTGTCCATAATGTGGCACAAAAAAGATTTAGAGTTGCTATCCTCAAGGTTTCTAAAACGTCTATCAATATCGTCCTCAGTTTCCTTAGGCATCCTATGACCTTTGTATACACTTACAGGAGGATTGTCAACCTGCAAGGAAAGCAAGAACATAAAGACAGTTTAATTAATTAAATTTTAGAAGGTAAAAGTTAGCACATAGGCCAATTGATGTTCGATTTCTGCTCATCCTAAAGGTTATTTCCTTCAACAGATAAAACTGTAGCAGTATTAGCACATTGCTTTCTCATCGGTGTCCTTCAAAAACCACTTGATAAATTGAAAGTTCTGCAAAATATTAATTAGACATTTTAATTGAAATTTTTGCCTCTTACTTGTTTATGTTAAAAATCAACAGCAGTTTTTTGGGTGGATACATGACACGATCTTTTCCTTTTAAAATACTCCCAATATCTACTTGATAAGGAGTCAAACAATCAAAATATAACATTCTCTTGTTAGTAATAAGTTTTCATAGAAAACACAACAGATTCCTATGTCAAATTTTGAAATGATTCTTTTAAAGTTTGATGCCATCAGCAAAAATTTTAGCTGTCTCAAGCAACTTGATCCCTTATTGATGATAGACAATGACAAAATATATATATAAAAATCCTATGCCTTAAGCCTTAGGTTCTATAATTTCTTTCTTGAATAAAATTATAAAGTAAAGACTGGAAAAGAAGGAAAAATATGGCACCTTAAAAGGCTATATAGCACCTAAAATTCAGTTAATCATGTTGAGGATGAAACTTGATATTTAACCTATAAAAGCAGGAAGGCTGCATGCATACAAATAAATATCTCAATTGATTCGAATTAGCAATTAATGAGGAAAAGTTCATACTCCACACACAAACATTCCACCTTTAAAAAGAGAAAATTCTATATCATTATAAAAGAAAAATCCAGATTCAAGGAGTGAAAAGTGAAAGCAATGCAAAGTGATGATGTTGCTTTCATTATGTTGCTTTGTTATGAAAGCAACATCATGAGAAAAAATTTTGTTGATCACCCAAGAAAAATAAAACATTGCAAAAATGAAGTATCTTCCACCAGGGTACGCCTCCTAACCCATAATTCCTAAATTGGAAGAGTTGTCAAAAACAACATGGAACTGTAAATGGTGATCACAAATTGTATCTAGAATACAATAACAAACACAAAACAAAAGCTAGATTTGGAATCATAAAGAGGCAGAAATTAGTATGTTTCTCTTTGTGGTGTATATATTGTGGTCTCTGCAAAGCCAAAATTGAAAGCATAAAAGAAATTATTTTTTGATGCTATTTGTTATAGTCTCACATACCATAAAAGACAAATGAAAAACAAATTCAAATCATTTTGTATCAGTCATGAATTAACTAAGTAAAATACTCATTTATCCTTTGAATTAATCTTACCTAGAAATAACATTTAGATAGACAAATTTCCTTTCTTGTTACGCTTTTGCTGAAGTATGACTACCTACCTTTCATTTTAAATCAGCTAAAGTTATCTGCAAAAGTCATTGACATCATCATTGCAAACTTCATAACTGTCATCCTCAATGATAAACTTACAACTTCTCAATCCTAAGCTTTTCTATAAAAGAAAATGATTAAATTCCTCGGTTAAGGAATATACAAAGAGAATACTAATGTTGCAGGAACAAGAGAATAACAAGAGAAAAACGAGGAGAAATTTCGCATAGAATACCAAGAGAGAATTCCAAGGGGATTTTCCACTATGAAAATAAAGAGGAGAATACTAATACTGCAAGAGGAAGAGAATGCCAAGAGCATACCATTAAAAAGAGAATATACAAGGACAGTATTAATGCTGCAAGAACAAGAGAATACCAAGAGCATACCAATACCAAGAGAATACGCAAGGAGAATACTAATTGTTGCCCTTGCAACAAGAGAATACAAAAAGAAACATTGGAAAAAATTCCATAGAGAATACCAAGAATTCAATGAAAACTCCATGGCATAGTTTTGTCCTACATGTTGTGCTTTTTATATATCCTATTCATTAATGTATACACAGAGCTTCCTCGGGAGGGCGTGTTCCATAAGAGCACCTCCGAGACTTCTAATGCACCAAGCATATTCTCCATGCTGAAAGGAATAATAGCTTTCTAATTCAATGAGAGCAGATTTTTCTTAAACGGACGCATCCTTATTTTTCTTCAAAATTGAGAAGATTTCTCAGTGACTGATTTTAAATACTAAAATGAAAGAATTAAACTTTTAAAATAGTCCATCTTCAAAGCATGTAAAGATTTTCCAAGACATGAAATTATGACTAAAACAAACGAGCGTGATTTGAAATGCAACTTAGAAGTTATGCTTCGAAAACTAAATTGTGCAATATTAGTTATCCAATAAAATTCAAGATTTAAATATTGAAAAGAAGAATAATTTTAAACTATTAAGTCATTCTTGGAAAATAAAAACATTAGACTTACTCATGATCACAGACGGTGTTTGGATATGCGATCTTTTTGCAATTGTGTTTTGTACCTGTATAGGCATTTGTGAAAGGACAAAATATAGAAAGACAAAAAAAAGACAAGAAGAAGCATCACCCAAAACTGTAGCAACATCTTAAGCAACACCTATAGAAGGAAAATAGACTAAGGCTCAGGGTTGTAACACCTGTAGAAGGGAAACAGTGAGCAAAATTTAAATCAATCATCAATTAAGAAGTAATATTACCTGCAACAAAGAAATTTTCCGAGATTTAGGCATCTCTTCAAATTCAAGATGAGCTAGAGATACCGCGTAGAGAGAGTTTTCAACACAATTTATCAAGGTTTAGGCGTTTGTTCGCAGTTGAACCTTGAGTAGAATAACATACACATATTAGAGAGTTTTAAATAAAACTCATGAAGATTTTGGCATATTATCAAAGTTGGAGTCAAGTTGAGCTAGAGATACCTCTAAAGAGAGAGTTTTCATCAAGTTTATGGATATGTAGGTGTTTATTCAAAGTTCAACCCTAAGTAAAACTATAGACACCTAGAAGAGAGTTTTCATCTCAAACTCATCAAGATTTAGGTATCTATTCAAAGTTGAAGTTTGACTTTAAGTTCGATAATTATAGATACCTAGTAGAGAGAATTTTAACTTTGATAGTCTACCATACTTACGCGTCTTTTTGAAATTCGAGTTCTAATAGAGCAAGAGATACCTAAAATGCACTAATCCCTGTGACCTATGGTTCAGTAACTTCAGAATAGCATTAAACCTACGGAGTGCCCTAATTTCAAATGATCCACTATAGCGTCAAGTCCAAGAGACCACTTATAGCAATATTTTTCATACAAAATCCTGAAACATGGTATACTCTATATGGCAATAATAATATATTCAGAAGTTGTCATCACAACAAGATTCAACAACTAAAAGTAAATCAAATCAAGGTTCACAAATACAATTTTCAGTATGATAAAAGAAATAAAGACTCCTAGCTAATTTGACTCTCAATATATTATTCAAATAAATCCTTGATTTTCAGCATAAATTCATAGCTATTTGAATTTTCTCATACTGAAACTTGTTGCTAACCTGATAAGGTTTCCAAAAATTGTATCAGTATAGTCCTCAGTTTCCTTAGGAATCCTTTGATCTTCTTATAAAAATACAGGAGGATTGCAAACCTACAAGGAAAGCAAGAACGTATAGAAAGTTTAATTAATTCACTTCACAAAAGGTAAAAGTTAGCACATAGGCCAATGGATTTGTGATTTCTGCCATAAGCCTTAGGTTCTATTTAATGAAGGTAAGATATGGCAACTTAAAAGGCTATATACTGGTAAAAATTCAGCTAATCATGTTAAGCATGAAACTTGATATTTTAACTTTAGAAGCAGGAAAGCTGCATGCATACAAATAAATACCTCAGTTGATTCGAATTACCAATTAATGAGGAAAAGTTCATACTCCACATAGAAAACTTCCATCTGAAAAAAGAGAAAATTCTATATCATTATAAAAGCCAATATCTACATTCAAGGAGTGAAAAATGAAAGGAATGGACAGTGCTGATTTATGAAAGCAACATCACGAGAAACATTTTGTTGATCACCCAAGAAAAATAAAATAAAACACTGCAACAATGAAGTATCTTCCATTAAAACTTTCATTTAGTACAGGTTCCTACAAATACAACTACCGTGAGATATCAGTCCAATAGCAGCAAGCCATGGTACGCCTCATTAACCCATAATTCCTAAATTGGAAGAGTTGTCGAAAGCAACATGGAAACAGTAAATGGTGATCACAAATTGCATCCAGTATACAATAACAAGCACAACCAAAGTTAGATTTTGGAATCATAAAGAAGCTGAAATTAGTATGTTTATCTTTGAGGTATATATTGTGGTATCTGTAGAACCAAAATCGAAAGCATACGAGAATTATTTTCAGATGTTATTTGTTATAGTATCACACATCATAAAAGACGGAAGAAAAAGAAATTCAAATCATTTTGTTTAAGTCATGAATTAACATAGTAAAATATTTACCTTTGAGTTAATCTTACCTAGAAATAACATATATGACAAATTTCCTTTCTTGTTACCCTTTTTCTAAAGTATGACTACCTACCTTTCATTTTAAATCAGCAAATGTTTTTTTTTTTTTGTTATCTGCAAAAGTCATTGACATCATTATTACAAACTTCATAACTGTCATCCTCAATGATAAACTTGCAACTTTTCAATCCTAAACTTTCCTGTAAAAGAACACGATTAAATTCCTAGGGTTAAGGATACCAAAACAAGGACAAGATGAGTTAAAAGTAAGAGAATATCTATAGTCAAACCTTTGGCTCTAACCTCGTAGAGAGCTTACCTCTTACCATGGAAATTGCTATTCAAAAAGGCAAAGGCACACAAGCTTTATTGAAGGAACAACAGAAAGTGTGGGCTAAGAAACCTGCATTGTGACACCAGTTGAACAAAATGTGTAAAATTTTGTGACAATTTTAAAATACATACATCAATTCCCCCAAATACCAATCAGTATTGGAAGTAGAGATTAAATCATGACAGTCCTTTGATCTAAGAAACCTCTACAAAAACAGTATAACAAAAGCAACAAACATACTGAGTTATACATAATTTCATCTCCTAAGATAACACACATTGCATGATGCACTAACTTCACAAGGAACATACTGATTATATCTATTAGTTAATAGAAAAAAAAAACAGTAGTTGAGTACAAACCAATTCTTCTACAAGATAGAAGGATAAGGTCCAAAAGCTGCAAGCTCCTTCATAAGAATAACCATAAGAGCAAATAGTTTGCAAAAATGTATTCAGTATGAAATAAAATAATGCAAAATGCTGCACGAAGGAGAAACTTTAATTGAATTATACAGAATACCAAGAGAGAATTCCAAGAGAATTTTCCACTATGAAAATATAGCAGGAGAATATGAATACTGCAAGAGGAAGAGAATGCCAAGAGGATATCAATACCAAGAGAATAAACAAGGAAAACTTAATGTTGCAGGAACAAGAGAATACCAAGAGAAACACAGGGAGAGATTCCATAGAGAATAACAAGAGAGAATGCCAAGGGAGTTTTCCACTATGAAAATATTGCAAAGAATACCAATATTGTAAGAGGAAGAGAATACCAAAAGGATACCAATACGAAGAGAATATACAAGGAGAATACTAATTGCTGCAAGAACAAGAGAATGACAAGAGAAACACTGGGAAAAATTCCATAAAGAATACACAGAACTCAAATGAAAACACTACTCGCATAGACTTGTCCTACATGTTGTGCTTTTTATATATCCTTTTCATCAATGTGATACACAGCTTCCCTGGGAGGGCGTGTTCCCCAAGAGCCTGTCCGAGACTTCTATTGCACCATGCTAAAAAGAAAATTAGCTTTCTAATACAATGGGAGATGGTTTTTCTTAAATGGACACTTCCTTATTTTTCTGCCAAATTGAGAAGATTTATTAGTGACTCATTTTAAATACTAAAATGAAAGAATTAAACTTTCCAAGTAGACCATCTTAAAAGCATGCAAAGATTTTCCAAGATATGAAGTTATGACTAAAACAAACAAGGGTTTTTTTTTTTTTTTTTTTTTTAAATGCAACTCAAAAGTTATGCTATGAAAACTCAAACTGTGCATCAGCTATTGAAATGGAGATATTAATCATCCAATAAAATTCATGATTTAAATATCGAAAAGACTGACTTACTATCGAAACTATAGATTAAAAAGCATATACCAAACCGCATAACTGAAAGTTGCAAATGGAAATGCATTGCTCACCAAACAAAATCAAGCTGCCTTTTCTTCTTTGTAATAAACTCCTATAGCATATTTTATTTATTCAATAAATGGGGATAATTACAATATATTACTAAAATCAAATGGAAAAAAATGGAGCAGAAAAAGAAACCCATGTTAAAAATAGTAATTTTAAAGAAAGAATTACAAGAAATACATGAAATGATCAGAGATAAAATATCAAACTTTGCCTTCTATTGCATGTTTAACCTTATCTTTGGCAACTATTGTCCCAAAGATGCGCCCCTCCTATCTCCTAATCCATATGTGCCTACACAAACAAAAAGCTCTTTTGACCATTTTAGGCACAATCTCTATTTTCAACAAATCATCACAAGCATTTTAGGCACCAGTTTGATTGGTAAATCAAACCATATTTAGAACAATTCTATGGCAAATGATTTGTTGAAGAGGAAAAGACAGCTTTTAGCTTGTAGGAAAAAAATCCAAGAGATTATATGGTTATCTATATCGAGCTTGTACAATTTTCCATAACACCCTAAAAGAAATTCTTCAAAATGGTACGGAAGTTTTAAAGTTTATGCCATATTGCTATTGGAAGGCCAAACAAAATAAAATTTAATTATTTAATTTTATGTCTACAAGGAATAAAAATATAGCTTTAAGATATACTAACATGGTCATACCAAGCTTCTCATTGTAGATGACAACAAGTTTCTCCCTTCTTTCTTCTATCCCTTTAAAAGAAGATATTTTTTTTTTAAAAAAAAAAAAACAAAAGATACAAAAGAAAACTTACTAGGAAGATTGTTGTTGTAGTGGTACCCTAGTACTTGAGTGCTGAGAAATCATAAGCTTGAGTAGTTGCCTTCTCTTCTTTTTTAACATATTAAAAATTGATTGTAAGTCTGTCAAATCCATAGTTGGGTCTAATATTATCATGTTAGAACTTCTCAATTTAGACTAACCTCATATTCTGCACGATTATAAAGGAACAACAGAAAGTGGGCTAAGGCATTGTGACACCAATGGAACAGAATGTGTAAAATTTTGAGACAATTTAAAAAACATACTCAATAACTTAACAAAGAACATATTGATTATATCTATTAGCTAATGGAACAAAAATAGTAGCTAGTACCAAACCAAGTTTCCAACAAGACAGAAGGATAAGACACTAACCTGCATTGTGACACCAATGGAACAAAATGTGTAAAATTTTGAGACAATTTAAAAAAATACTCAATTCTCCAAATACCAATCAGTATTAAAAGTACATATGAAATCATAACAACCCTTAGATCTAAAAAACCTCTATAGAAACAGTATCATAAAAGAAGCAACAAACATATAGATAACACACAAAGCATAACACACTAACTTAACAAGGAACATATTGATTATATCTATTAGCTAATGGAACAAAAATAGTAGCTGAGTACCAAACCAAGTTTCCAACAAGACAGAAGGATAAGACAGTAACCTGCATTGTGACACCAATAGAATAGAATGTGTAAAATTTTGAGACAATTTAAAAAACATACTCAATTCTCCAAATACCAATCAGTATTAAAATTACATATGAAATCATAACAACCCTTAGAGCCCCTCTAAGACTTCTAATGCACCATGCATATTCTCCATGCTGAAAAGAATATTAGCTTTTTAATACAATGGGAGATGATATTTCTTAAACCACTCTTACTTATTTTTCTGCCAAGTTGAGAAGATTATTTAGTAACTGATTTTAAATACTAAAAAGAAAATGTGAAAAGACAAGAAGAATCAAACTATGGAGAAGATATTAAAAATTAATTATGAGCAAGAGCTCTCTAAGAAAGCTATGAAAAGTAAAGCTAAAAGAAGCAAAAGAAACAATGAACAGGTGTTACTTTGATGTTTTACCCTAAATAAAATTATAATGCAAAGATGGGAAAAGAAGGTAAGATATGGCAACTTAAAAGGCTATATAGCTGCAAAAATTCAGCTAAGCATGAAACTTGATATTTCACCTCCAGAAGCAAGAAGGTTGCATGCATACAAATAAATACCTCAGTTGATTCGAATTAGCAATTAATGAGGAAAAGTTCATACTCTACACACAAAAATTCCACCTGAAAAAAGAGAAAATTCTATATCATTATAAAAGAAAAAATCCATATTAAGTAGTGAAAAATGAAAGGAATACACAGTGATGATGTTGCTATGTTATGAAAGCAACATCATGAGAAACAACCTGCAACAATGAAGTATCTTACATACTAATACAACTACCATGAGATCAGTCCAACAACAGCAAGTCAGGGTACGTCTCAATAACCCATAAGATATGGCATCCAGAATACAATGAAAAAAAAACACAGAACAAAAGCTAGGTTTGGCACCATAAAGAGGCAGAAATTAGTATGTTTGTCATTGTGGTGTATATGTTGTGGTATCTACAAAGCCAAAATCGAAGCATAAAAGAATTATTTTTTGATTTTGTTCGTTATAGTATCACATACCATAAAAGGCAGATGAAAAAGAAATTCAAATCATTTTGTATCAGTCATGAAATAACTTTGTAAAATACTTATTTATCCTTTGAGTTAATCTTACCTAGAAATAACATTTAGATAGACAAATTTCCTTTCTTGTAACACTTTTGCTAAAAGTATGACTACCTACCTTTCATTTTAAATCAGCTAAAGTTATTGCAAAAATCATTGACATCATCATTGCAAACTTCATAAGTTATCCTCAATGATAAACTTGCAACATTTCAATCCTAAGCTTTCCTGTAAAACAAAACGATTAAATTTCACGGGTTAAGGATACCAAAACAAAGACAAGATGAGTTAAAAGTAAGAGAATATCTATAGGCAAACCTTTGGCTCTAACCTCGTAGAGAGCTTTCCTCTTACCACAGAAATCCCTGTTCAAAAAGGCAAAGGACAACAAGCGTTATTAAAGGAACAATAGAAAGTGGTTTAAGAAACCTGAATTGTGACAGTAATGGAACAAAATGTGTAAAATTTTGAGACAATTTTAAAAAACATACATCAATTCACCAAATACCAATTAGTATTGGAAGTAGAGATGACATCATGACAGCCCTTTGATCAAAGAAACAAAAACAATATAGCAACAGAAGCAACAAACATTTATATATAATTTCATCTCCTCAAGATAACGCACATTGCATAATGCACTAACTTAACAAGGAGCATACTACAGTAGCTAAGTACCAAACAAAGTCTGCAACAAGACAAAAAATGGATAAGATTCAAATGTTGCAGGCTCCTCAATGAGAATATCCATAAGAGGAAGTACTCCACAGAAATGTATATTGTTTGAAATAAAATACTTCAAAATGCTGCAGGAAGAAAAACTTTAATTGAATTATATGGAATACCAAGAGAGAATTCCAAGTGAATTTTCCACTACGAAAATATAACAGGAGAAAACGAATACTGCAAGTAGAAGAGAATTCCAATAGGATACCAATACCAAGAGAATATACAAGGAGAATACTAATGCTTCAAGAACAAGAGAATAGCAAGAGAAAAAATAGGAGAAATTCCGTAGAGAATACCAAGAGAGAATTCCAAGCGAATTTTCCACTATGAAAATATAGCAGCAGAATAGCAATACTGCAAGAGAAACAGAATGCCAAGAGAATATAAAAGGACAGTATTAATGCTGCAAGAACAAGAGAATACCAAGAGCATACCAATACCAAGAGAATATACAAGGAGAATACTAATTGTTGCAAGTACAAGAGAATACCAAAAAGAAACATTGGGAAAAATTCCATAGAGAATATCAAGAACTCAATGAAAACTCCACTGGCCTAGCCTTGTCCTACAAGTTGTGCTTTTTATATATCCTATTCATCACTGCATACACATGGGGGTGTGTTCCATAAGAGCCCCTCCGAGACTAGTAATGCACCATGCATATTTTCCATGCTGAAAAGAATAATAACTTTCTAATACAATGGGAGCAGATTTTTAAACCGATGCTTCCTTTTTTTCTGCCAAAACTGATTTTAAATACAAAAATGAAAGAATTAACCTTTTCAAATAGTCCATCTTCAAAGCATGTAAATATTTTCCAAGATATGAAGTTATGATTAAAACAAACAAGCGTTGATTTGAAATGCAACTCAGAAGTTATGGTTTGAAAACTCAAACTGTGCATCAACTGTTTGAAATGGAGATATTAGTCATCCAATAAAATTCAAGATTTAAATATCAAAAAGAAGAATAATTTTAAACTATTAAGTCATGCTTTGGCAAATAAAAACATTAGACTTACTCATTACCACATAAAGTGTCAGGATAAGCAATTCGTAGATCTAGTTGAACTAACTGCTCGATCTTGTTGCAATTGTGTTTTGTACCTATATGAGCATTTATGAAAATATAGAAAGGACGCAATATAGAAAGACAAAAAGAAAAATCACCCAACACTGTAGCAGCATCTTAAGCAATACCTGTAGAAGGAAAACAAACTTAGGCTCAGGGTTGCAACACCTGCAAAGGGAAACAATGAGCAAAATTTGCATCAATCATCAATTAAGAAGTTATATTACCTGCAACCAAGAAATTCTCTCAACATCTAGGGAATTAAACATAATAACTATAACAATTGATAACTTATCTTGATATTGATATATTGATATGCTAATAGATGAACTGCTAGCAAAAGAATATAAAGAACTGGCTGAAAATTTCTGGTTCACTGCCTAGGAGAATGAAGAGGCGCAGCAAAAGTAAGGAAAATGATATTGTGAAAAGACAAAGAAAGAATCAAAGTCTGGAGAAAATATTAAAAATTAATCATGAGCAAGTGCTCTCCAAAATTAAAAATTAATCATAAACAAGTGGTAAGTTCGCATAAAATATATCTTTTATGCCATGAAATAGATGTAGCTATTGTGCATGTAGACTAGGAATTGCTTTTGAAATCCGTCGTAATTGCACATAACCAGGAAATAATCCTAGTTATTGCCCCCTATCACTAAATATAAATTGCACCAGTATGATTCGAAATCTTCCCAACAGCCTTTGCTAAAGATTTCACAACAGAATAGGTGAATTCATAATCTTTTCTAACAGTTGCTTTTGGGCCATTGTTTATAATTCATATCATTTTTATATACGCTCACTGTCAAACTATCTGCAACACCAGAGGTTCCCTGTAGTTGCAAGCTTGTGAAGGTTTCACGAGAACAAGACAGCAATACACATAATTACAGATCAACAAGCTAAACAACACACGTGGAAGAAAAAAGAAGACTTTGAAAGTTAAAAGATAGGCTTCATGATAGACTTGAATATCAAAATTACAGAGAGAACTACTATGCCAGAGGCTGGAGCTCTAATTCGAATCTTTGAGGCCAATGAATTCGATGCAAATATCATCATACAACATAATTCACTACAGTAGAACACATATCAACTGGAATCCAAATAAGACCACATGTACCTATATGCATACGAACCCAACATAAAGCAACTAGCAAGAAACCCACTCCTAGAAGAAACGGATAACCTCATACTGAAAAGAGACTATTTAGGAACATTACTTGAGTATGAAGCAAGTGTAATTTTTAATTATTTACTTCTGGCCTAAAACATAATAATAGTGACCACAAAATACTGATTCAAAGAGAAGAATACATGAAAAATATTTGTACTTGTTGGACTTGGTGCCTCAACGTATCAAACTGAGCTTTTGTACAGCAAACATTCCCACTTAGTGTCGGGCATAGGCTCTGAATCTTAACAGAAAACAGGTCATCAAGCTGCCAATGACATTTAAACAATTATTTTCTTATCACCTCAATTTATTAACATAAACTGAATAAGTTTCGAAGGTTAATAAGGGAGAGAGAGAACAAAGTGCATACCTTTACTGCAGCGTAGTTATAAGGGCAACTTAAAGCTTTTCTGTCACTACGTTCTCCACAAATATCATACATGACATATAAATTCACTAGCATACACATCCTAAAATCAACATTAGCAGGTAATGCATGAACTTTTAACTCAATTACTGAGTTGATTATTTGGAGATACGTATCTGAGATCACAGAATAGCCAAAAGATAATCTCACTTTAAAATAACCAGCAAACATGTCACTTCTATTTCACAGGAACAAAAAATTGTAATTAGTATAAATCAGTCACATACTAAATTTAATCATACCAAATGACTATTGAGGAATGACTATACGCATGGCAAAAATATTTAAGTCTAGCGGCATTGTGTTCAAGCAACTGGGTAAAAAGAAAAATGAATATCTGCAAGTAGTAACTCATGCAGCAGCAATATACATGTGTTATGAACTAGGGAGATACTAAGCAGTATAGCAAGCACAATATAGAGCAAATTAAAATTCAGGAAAGTAAAAGTAGAAGATCTTCAAAGTACCACTTCCAAAGATGATAAGCAAAAATGTAGAGATAGATAAGAGAGAGGTTGGGAATGGGAAAAGAAAAGCAGTGCATTATGGGGCCGAACAAAATATATCCACAGGTTTCTTGTTCAGTAGATAAAACTAATATTGGGAGCAAGACGTAAAACCTAAATGAAGTTCATACAATGTGAGCTCTAAAAGCTAAATAGCTTGTAACATTCATAAAACATCATGCATCCAAAAGGAAGCACCAGAAACATGGGGACTGCAGTGCTCCAAAGATGAAATAGAACTTCAAATATTTCTAAGACCATCAATTAGGACATTCGTGAGAGTAAAGTAAATTAGCTATGTCATTAAGCATGTTGGCTGCACAAAGTTAATAGATAGACAACCAAAACTAAAAAATATATTAAACTCCCTTTATCCCAAAAATCTTGTTTATTTCAGACATGAAACAAGAATTAGGGAATTCTTAAAACTAGTAATTTTATAATACACCCTAAACCCTATACTTGATAATGAAGACAAGAACTTCCATAAGCCACCAAAAGATAATAAAAACCATTTATATCTTACCAAGAAAATTGCCCTGGACATCAACAAAACCTAAGAGCAAATACCAGTACAAAGCAACCTGCAGCAAACTCGACATTGTTAGAACTTTTCAAGCATTGTAATTCTCTGCTGTTTATTAACAGTGAACCATTCATTATATGGAAACCAATTTCTACCATCAATTTCTGACTCCTGTACAACAAGATGCTTCCATAAACCAGAGCCAAGACAGTGTAAGAGAAGAAAGATAGTGTCAGCGGTGTATCCACACCTACATACATATATGCCATTATTAATTAATTAACCCTGAATCAAATTTAAGGACAATGAACAAAATTAACTGAAGATAGATTAAAAAAGAAGGTTTATTCAAATTGGCAGTGAGCGAAGCACTGGAACTCATAAGTGCCATCACAAAAGACACGAGTTGACCAAGGATCAACACAAATAGTGTTCTTGAAACAGATTCATTCTTTCTCCACCATGTCCAAATGCAAACCATGCCAGTTTCAAATCAAGAACAAACAACCTGCTGTAAAAAGATGTTACATTACAGATTCACATTCCAAAAATAAAAAAGAAGTAATATACATGCTATATATATATAACCTATAAATTAATGTGTATGGATGGATTTTAATCTAATCTGTTTGGCTTTGTTAGAGTGAGTCGGCAGAAAAGCTGCCCCAGTTAGTATACTTCATTTCATTTCTAATTTCTCTCTCCCAAAAAGCTCCAACCAATGTGTTGCAGGCTGATAAGCTCTGCAGTAGTTTTCTTAACAAATACCCAAAATGAATTGAGCAATTGAACAAATGAAATGAAAGAGGAAGAAGGAAGGAAGAAATCAAAAGAGAAGAGAAGTAGAGGAACAGAAGAAGAGATATTTTATTCATAAAATGTGATTAAGTGCCCAAACTATTATTTATAGAAGACAATTAAGAGAAAGTAGTTATAGTTATAACTACTTTTCCTCTAAGAAAAATATCAACTAATTCTTCCCATATCACAATGATATCGTTTTCTGAAGTAACTCACAAGCCTCAAGTAGTGAAAACCATAAAAGATAATCAACCATAAGGGACAAAACAGAACTTCCATAAGCCACCAAAAAGATAATCGATTTTAACATTTGTCTTTCTTTTAACTTATCTCCCCCTTAGCAATATGAAAGGCCAAAGTAGAACAGGGCAAGGAAAGACACATAAAACTCATTGAAAAGCATTAAAACTAGCCACTAGATGAAGTTCTTATTTATCAAGAAAACAACAATTTTTAAACCATCAGCAGAATCATATTGGGAAAACAACAACAACATAATAATAATAATTTATAATAATAATAAAGGGTAAATCTATCTTACCAACCAGCCTAAGAGGACAGAATGTTTATAGACACCAAGAAATCGATTCTTGTTAAAATCATGTTGATGTACATGAGTGACCTTGTTTTTTAGTACAACACACCATAATCAAGAATAATAATCATCGAAAGCTCAAGTTTCAAGCTGCAAAATATTGAGTTTCCTATAAAAAAAGAGTATGATATACATGACCACTTACAAGATGGTTCATCTCGAATAAGGGGAGAAACTCAAGAATACGTACCTTTGAGTGTCATAATTATCTTTTATAATTGAATCCTCCCAATGCTTCCATTGACGTATCTATATCATTATATAAGAAATATCAACAAAAATGCACAAGGAGTGTAAGTATGCCACAAATGTGAAAAATTACCTTCATCCAACCAAACACAACACTGAGAACTGAAAATGTCATATGTACATGATTTGCTTCAAGCAATAATAAAGGAACCTTATGCAACAAAACAAGAAACTTTCAAGAGCACCAAATATTCTTATAAGAAAATACAATGAAATAAATTTAGACATTAAATCGAGCAAAATTCATAGGTCACAAATCTTTACTTAGAAGGTAAAAAATATTTTCAAGGTGATAAATCTATGAACAGAAAATTAAATTAAATCGGTGAGAACTGAGAGTAATTACTTTTTGAGAACAGTAACCACCATTAGACTCCTCCAACAACAAGCGCCGATGCTGAGAGTGTGTCTTCGACTTGGAGTCCCATGAGCTCCTTCATGAGATGCAGATTCTTCCGGCAACAAGCACCGCAATAGGTGTCTCACTACATCTTCAGGAACACATATTTTGATTATACTAACTTGTAAAACCTAAAAGCACCAATTCTGCAACCACAAGATCAAACAAACAAACAATTTTAGTAGTTCTACAAATACAAAACCGATTATTAATTAATTTTAAATCAGAACCCAAAAGTAGGCTAAAAAAGAAAACAGATAAAAAACGACCTTCTTTCACTTTATGTAAAGCTTCATTGAGAGGTTTTTGGTTTTTCTTTTTCAGGTACTATAATCAATATAGAAAAAAGTAAAGAACCTATTAGTAACACTAGAAAAGGAAAAGACCTTTTTCAAACTTTTCCTTTTTCTTCCACTCTTAAATATCCATTTCCCCCATTTTTTCAACTCTAAAGATTTCAAAATGGTCACAAGAAAACAGTAGAGTGAAGTGGAAAAAAGAGGGAGTAAGAAAATGCTGAACAACCTTTCTGGTATAGTGAAGAAACCGTTCGGGGAAAAGGAAACTATAACAATACAAATGGCGGCAACCACCAAAGTAGGAGTGTATTCCAGCGTCATCCCTCCACCTCCACTCATTCCGTCCTTCTCCCAAAAAAGGGAAAAAAAGGATGAAAATCTCTAAAGTCTGCTTCACATTTGAAACTCTGAAAAATCATTGCACTTTTGAATGAAAAAAGGGCATAAGAAGTACCTGGCAATGTGTTAGGAAATGAAAAATAGGAGCAACAATAATAACGTCTGCCCCAATAGATTGCAGTTCTATGATTAAGTTGCAAAGCTTCTCCTTGCATGGGTTATCCGCCATTCAAATAGCTTGAGATGATTATTTTACTATTTCATCCTTTGTTCTTTAGCTCAGCGATAGGCTCGTCATTTGCCTCTTGAAAATTTCCACTCACATCAAGAGATTAGAAATAACGTCAAAATAATAATAATAGTAACCTTGATTAAAATTTCGAGGATATGGAAACCCTAGAAAGGTGGGAAAATGCCTTGTTTCCCAATTAATTGTCTCCAAAACAGTTTCTGAAAAAGGCTTGTGTTCTATCACTCTTGTGCCCACCTCAGGAATCAACTCGTCCTTGGTGAAGCTTATCTGCAATCAAGCAAAAAAAAAAAAAAAAAAAAAAAGAAAGAAAGATAACTTCACAATCGAAAACTAAGGTGACAAGAATTAATCAAAGATTCATTGTTCTATTCATATTTATTAGGAATTATTGGATAATAGATTCGTTGTTACATTTGGTATCTAAACTTTGGGATTAAGATAATAAATTTTGCAATAAACAATATATATATATATATTATATATATATATATATGAATACAAGCAGGTAACAAGCCTCAAGTCGGAGAATGTAGAAATGCAATCATAAAATGGACAGGGAAGAGGAATATGGAAACACTATCCTATAACACAATATCAAGCATGAAGGCTTACATGAAGGTTCAGAAGTTGATCAAAATTGAAGCAATGAAGAGAATGACTGCTCAGGTGAAATGGGCTTTTTCAGCTGATGTGTTCGTGTTGGTTGATGGGATAAACATTGCACACTCAAAAATAGTTAATATATATATAGATAGATAGATAGATTGGTCCCTTGGCATGCAAATGGATATTACCAATAGCTGCGTGATAAAAGGCAAGGTAAAAAAAAATATTTAGCACCCCATTTTGATTTGCAAAACTCTATATTATGCATTGAATTAAATTAAATTAAATTAAAGCAGTAAAAGAGTACCATTGCACTGGCTGGCTAATTGGAGAAATAAGAACTGAAATTAAAAAAGAGATGACTGAATAAGATGCTCCACTTGGACTTATCTAAAGAAAGAGGAAAAGAGAGGCACTGCACATAAAATAGAAAGAGAAGAAATCTGCTTTGAGAATCCACTATCAACAACATAGACAATACCCTGCCAAGAAAAAGAGTGGCTCATGTTATTAACAATTTTCAGCAATGTAGATCTCAAAAATTTTATACCACCTCTAATGTCAATGATGTCTCTGCATTATTCGTTGATATGACGACCTTTCTCTTCCCTTTTGGGGTGGCGGAAAAATAAGATCATGACAAGGAAAGTAGAAAATTATGTCATTAGTCCACTTAAATGGTTTTTAGGAATTAATATCAAGGGTAGCTAACCTGTTCTAATCGAGAAAGTCCAAAATAAAGTAGCAAAGCAATCAATCCTACCAATTGAACAAATAATATCATGTGACAAAATTTAATCCATCCAACTAAGGGCAACAAAAAATGGTTACAAGACTTCCTATACCATACAATGTCCATATAAATGAATGATCTCAACATGTATTGTGAATCCCACCTATAAGATAGATATAATAAAAGAAGTGTGAGAATTTGACCAACTCCGTATTGAATTAAGCAGAAATCTCAGGAAAAGTTTTCAGCAAATTGTAAAGTTTATGTACTCTAGAAACATACTAATGGAATCTCTGCAACATGGAATCTAGTAGGTGAAGTGAGTTTAGCATCATCATCAATTGCTCCAAGAGAATATAACAATGCTTTAGGTGAGGCAGATTCTGGCCAATCAAAACCCAAGATGTTATAGCTATCCCTAATGCCTTCAAGTGCCAAAGAGAAAGAATGCCATCATCAATATATGTGCTCTCAAGAAGATCTGTTCCATGGATTGTAAAAACAATTCAAGGTACACATATGTCGTCACAATTGAAAACCAGCAGCAGCATAAGGAAGATGCGAACACAAAAAATTTTGTAAGGGAAGAAAAAATTAACATAGCTAAGAAATCATGAATTCTATTATTCCTGACTCAAAACAATTCCAAACAGTGAGTCAAAGATGCATAAGATCAGCCCGCCTACCTGGATTGGAAACCATAAGAATATACTACTCATGCTTTCTAGACAAAAGAAGAAATTTTGGTAATGAATATAAAGTCAAGAAAGAGGACAAGGAAAATGTTGTAACAAAATAAATAGAGGATGCTCAGGAGTCAAGTATTTAACAATTTCTCATTATAATAGTATTCTAGCAAGCTATATAGGGTTGGGGCAATAATATGTCATGAATCATGATCAACATACCATCACTTACTATGTTCATTGTACAATCAACAAAATAACATAGATGTGATATATAATGCATCCTTAAAAAACCTAAAATCTCTTTAAACACTTTGCATTACTAATCTTTGAGTATTCAAAGTTAAAATTTATAGTATACTTCCATTGCTGGTCAACAAGACTACAAGAAATAGAGATCAGCATTCGACTCACGGATTTTACCAGTTTTCTTCAGTTGGATGTATGATTTTTACAGAGACATTCTACTATTTCAGAAGTGTAGGAAGACTAAATAAAACTTCCCAAAGTTCAGAATGACAAATGCAAGAACCACACAAGTGAGACACATCTAAATTTCTCTGGATCAGAATGTATACCTGAATTAAAGATACAAGATTTGATCTGTAGATTTCAGGAATACCATCGGCAGACATCTCTTTAACAAAATATTCTTTTGTATAAAGCCTAATCAGGTAAACTTTCAAAGGTGAATCTAATAAGCCAAAGTGACACTAGAACATGATTATGATGAAACATACTAGTAGCAATACTTGCTACAATTGTGATTTAGAAGGAAACAAAGGAACAAAACAGTTCATAAAAATCAAATTATGGCAACAAGGTTCTGAAGAATTTTATTTTTACTAGCAAATAGAAATATTTTTAAATTTTGAATATTTAGATTAAAATTTTATAGTTAAATATTAAAAAATATAATCAAAAATTGAAAAAATATTTTAAAATAAATAATATATATATATATAAAAAAAATAGAAAGCTAGTCCATTTGGACAATACTTTTCTATGAAAAAGAAGTGATATTTTAAAGGGCATTTGAACAGTATTGACATATTAATAAGTTACTCGTAAACGTTATAGGACAAAGACACATAATTTCTTGAACAGAATATAATTAAGGGGAAAAAAGCAACAGAGTTTTTGCATGATTTATGCAATGGTAAAACATGTCATCTTATAAATTGTGCATTATTGAAAACTTATGCTAACTCATTAATGAAGCTGATATACGAGATTGGTTGGTTTAGGTATATATATGGCTATTTAGCCTAAAAAATACAGCATCAAAGTTATTAAAGAACATATCTACCCACTTTATCAACTCACTAAAGGCTTCTCACTTTATATATAAAAGACTGGCATAATCACTTCAGTCTACAACAAATACCACATCCTCTTTAATTGTTCTTTTCATTTACTAGGGCTAACCATACGTAGCAAGAGCAATAAAGCATGATACAAATATTTTGCATATATTATCTGGGGCATTGTATCATAAAAACTTACAAAATACTCAGGAGTGTGAAAATGGATAAGTTAAGCGCAGGACCTTGCAGTTGTAAAAGAGAAGAGCAGGGAATGGCTAAAATTGATGAGCAGACATTATAATTCTAAAGAATCAAACAATTCAAAGTAATCATCAAGATATGGTCTATACTTGCAAATGTACAACTGCAAGTTCCAGTAAATAAAACACTGAAAGATCAGCATCTGCATGTTAAACCATCATTATGCAATAAGATGTGGCTGCAAATAAAATCTATTTTTAGAAGCTTCCAATTCAATCATGCTACAGAAGAATGAATACCAATGACATAAAAATTGATGATCAACCTCGTCCCAAAAATTTTAAAAGGAAGAGAACTTAGCATCCTTGAAGAAAATTTGTACCTGTAGCATTTTCCTGGTCGTATTCTTCCAGCCCTACCAGCCCTTTGTCGAGCAGATGCCTTAGATGTTGGTGACACTACCAGATTCTCAATATCTCAAGGATTACATTTATTAACACACATAGAGGAAAGGCTTCATAGCAAGCAAAACCTTCCCGACATGTATACAATTAGGAGAAAACAGATTAGTTTTCCAAACAAAAAGGCAATAAAAGAAGCAAATAACGTGGAAAACATGACTCTTCCTGCTCTTACTTCCTAAAAACGTCAAGGACCTTCACAAGTCAAGTTCATAAACCTCATTCAAAAGAGAAAAGGGGCAGAAACCTATCTACAGGAAGAGGAGAAGAAGCCTGGGAAATACTGTTAATCAAGACTATATATATAGGGGTCTTGGAAGGAGCACAAGACAACCGCACCAATTCACAATTCCACATTAGGTATACAACAAGACATTATATTGGAAAGACAAATGCCTTTTATCATTGTTGGTGTAAATAGTAATACACTAATTCATTAGCAATTGTCTTATCTTAAACATGCCAAATAGAAAAGGTTGAAAAAAAATAAGCCGGGTTGTAGAACTTCTACTTTGAGAATCCACAATCAACAACATGGACAACACCCTGCTAAGGAAAACAGTGGCTCATGTTATTAACAATTTCAGCAATGTAAATCTCAAAAATTTTATACCATCTCTAATGTCAATGATGTCTCTGCAATATTCTTTGATATCACGACCTTTCTCTCCCCTTTTGGGTTGGGGAAAAAATAAGATCTGACAAGGAAAGTAGAAAATTATGTCATTAGTCCACTTAGATGGTTTTTAGGAATTAATATAAAGGGTAGCTAAGCTGTCCTACTCTTGAAAGTCCTGAATAAAGCAGCAAAACAATCAATCCACAAATTGAACAAATAATATCAAATGAGATGCATCATCATTTGGCTGTGTAACTTGACTTAAAGGGATTCTCTTGCAGAGACATGATTCACAACGTGAATCAAGCAAATTGATGTTCATGTTGTAATACTTGATCAAGATATCATGATTGCTCACTGTCATGACTTCTTCAAAAGCAAATTCCATGTCACATGCAACAGACAATTTTAAAGATAGGTTTTGGTAGTTGATTACTCACCTTGAGCAATCCATCACTGTCAGGCCCTGACATGGTAGGGTTCTGTTCTGTTGGTGGTGCACATGCTGCAATGTAGAGAGCTAAACTGGAAAATACAGGCTTTACTACTTTGGGCAGTGAAGCCATAGCATAACAGCCAAACAGAAACATGGTTAAATGGAGAAACTGGAACAGATAAAATTGATAATACTTAATACATTAAGATGCCAAACTTGAATTTCAAAGACCAGAAGATCATATACCCAGCATATAAATGATCATAAGATAAAACTTCCTAGAGGAGTATTAAGAAAATTCAGCACTATTTTGCAGTATAAGACACATAAAAACCAAAATGCCAGTTTCATGTTTTCATGAACATTTTCCTGAATTCTTCATTGGATTTAGGTTTTTCATCTCCCGCTTCTTCTTCAGGTCCCCCGCTTGTTTTAGTCCATCCCAATGGTCTTACACTTCTTGGCATCGCAAATGTGTTTCTTCCCTTAAGTTGCACACTGTCATCACTTCCTTTTCTCAGTGATCCACTACCATCTTTTGTATTGGATGTTTGAGCTCTACTATTTTGATCCTCATTAGCCCCTGTGATTTTTAACCATTTGTAAAACACTACACAGAGAAGAAATTAAGCTAAACTGGAAAGGTTAAACCCAGTTTAAAATCTGGACTAAGTTCAGCAGGGAGACACTGCTGTAGTTTGTCTATTGGGCTGAAGCTCAATGTCAAACCAGAAATTCAAGCAGATAGGCAGAGAATGGGCCAAATTGCAGCATATACTCCAAATCAATATATATATATATATATATTAACACATAATTATATACCCTTTTTTGATGCGTTACTACTTCCAGGTGCTCCTTTCTTTTTGCCCTTAGGATCTGACCTAGCAATGCTTAGTCTTTTGCCAAGTAGATATTGTTTGTTCTTAGCCACAGCAGCAGCAAGGTGTGATTCATCGGCAAAATCCACATAAGCCAGGCCCTATAGTTTTCCACAAGTACCAGAACAAATAAAACCATCAACAAGATGAAACAGAAAAGAATTCCATTTTCCAAATTCCAAATGGTGACGCATAGAAAAATACGTGAGCAAATGAGAAAAGCTTTTATAGACCAATTGAGGGAGAGTAAGACTAATTTTTACACAAAAGGCAAAAAGAAGATTGAAATGCTTTTATCAGTCTCATGGATTTGCATTCTTCTACCAAGATGTTTATGCGAGAATCAAAAGGTTCAATAAATTGAGTCGTACCAAAAAGTAGAAAACTTAAAAATTGTAATTAATTACTCTAAAAAATTAACTATAAAAAGGAATGAAGTCGAAGGCCTAGATGGAGTATAAAACAAGGTGG
>JAHSUH010001749.1:0-10083 GCA_025388415.1 Cynanchum wilfordii
ACCTATACACATCCAACTTCTCCCCAACCTTACTCTCACTCACCGAGTCCTTGGTTCATATTTGCCTCAAAAAGATCGATAATTGGTTTTGATCTTCTAAGTCAAATCTCTCATCTTTCTTTTACTCCTACAGGCCTCACTTACAAAGGACATCTCATCCCATGGCTCCTCCCTCCAGCGCAGTTCCAAATAGAACCAGTCCTAGACCCATTCTCTACTATTCGAACCGACCTCCTTCAAAAGTCATGTGCCCTCTCTCACGGTGATTTTCTACTCAAGTGTCCACACCCACTATGGAAAAACCCCGATTGGTTTATCACCTTGCCTTTTGTCTCTACAACTGAAACTACACCTCAAAAGGCTAGCCACGGTGGTATGTCCCCTGCTCACTATGAGTTCGCCACAACCGAACTAAATCAATTGCTTTGAAAGAACAACTCATTGAACCTACTCATTCCTCTTGGGCGTCTGAAGCTTTCTATGTTAATAAGAGAACAGAACAACTCCGTGGAAAAATGCGATTGGTAATCAACTACCAAGCCCTCAACAAATTCCTTGCTGATGACAAATTTCCTCTTCCCGAGAAAACTTGACATTTTCCAGTATATTCCCTCCGCCAAAATCTTCTCCAAGTTTGACCTCAAAGCTGGCTTTTGGCGGTTAGGAGTTCACCCCTCCGATAGGTACAAGACGCCCTTCCGCATTCCAAACCACCATTACCCGTGGGCTGTTATGCCCTTTGGTCTCAAAGTTGCCCCATCTCTTTTCCGAAAGCTATGACCACTATCTTTGCTCCTCTGTACCCACACATCCTCATCTATATTGACGATCTCCTACTCTTTTCCGATACCCTCGATGCACATCTCAAACTCCTTCACTCTTTTCATGACATCGTTCGGTCTCATGGTATCATGCTCTCTGAATCCAAAATGATTCTTGGAACCCCTGAAATCGACTTCCTCGGTATGAAACTCTCCAATGGCACATATATCCCTCGGCCTCACATAGCCCAGAAGTTACTCGACTTCCCCGATGAATTACAGTCTACCACCCAAATCCAACAGTTTCTTGGTCTCGTAAATTATATATCTACTTTTATTCCACAGGTTTCGAAGTGCCGCTCTATCTTATCCTCCCGATTGAAGAAATCAGCCCCTCCGTGGTCCTCCAAGCACACTGCAGCTGTTCAAGCTTTAAAGCACATATCTCAACATCTCTCTCCACTCCAAATTCCTACCAATGGAACCCTCATACTGCAGACAGATGCCTCCGATGAACATTGGGGTGCGCGTCCTCCTTGAAGAAATCAACGGCGTTCGAAATGTTTGCGGTTACCAAAGTGGACAGTTCAAAGATTCTGAAAAACATTACCACTCCACTCTGAAAGAAATCCTAGCAGTCAAACGTGGTATCGAGAAATTCGAATTCCACCTCATCGGCAACAACTTCCTCATTGAAATGGATATGACATCGTTCCCAAAGATGTTAGAATTCAAACGAAAGATGATTCCCGATTCCCGGCTCCTCCGATGGAAAAATTGGTTTTCCCGCTACAATTTCACAGTAAAACATATTCCCGGAAAAAAGAATGTCCTCGCAGATTTTCTCGGTCGACCCATACAAAAGCCCTCTAGCCTCCCCTATATTGCGGTTTTAGAACTTTCCCCTCTTCCCCCCGAAGTTCATGAAACCATACTAGATCTCACACTCTCTCAACGAAGTACCCTCAACTTCCGGACCTTCCACCGTATCCTCCTCCGAAAGTATGGCCCGGATCTTTTCTTTGGTATCACCAATGACCCAGCCCATCCATACCTCGGCATTTTCCATGTCTGTAATACATGGACCTTTCCAAAAGAAGCCCTTTGCTATTTCTGGTATTTGCTTGAAGCCCATACCATTGCATTCAGTTTTAATTCCTCCAAACTATTGTCTTACATTTTTGGGTGCCAAAACGACTACGGATCTCCCTGAATCCCGCCTTCGATTTTTTAAGTTCCTTACCTGGTTTCACAGCCCTACCTCTTGGATTCGTTTCCTCGGCCCAATCTCGTCTAAATATGCTTGTTATTGCTCTTCATAGGCCCGTCCAAAATTTGGTCCCTCAAAGGTCTTGCCTATACCACTTCCCCTTGGAACAAATCATTACCTGGTCTCCACATAACTATGCCACTCGAGAGCCCAAACACATCATTCCCGAACTCTTTTCTATCATCCTTGAACAAGTGTGTCTAAAAAATAATATTCCGAGGCCCCAAATCCCGGTCTCATTACTCGGGCCCATGCCCGAGTGACTACTCGACCCGTCAACCCATTTGACCATATCTTTTGGAATGAACATCCTTTCGCAGCTGAAGTTCTACTCTACATGAATGAACAACGTCATTACCATCATTATGACTCGGATGGCCACCGACAATTTGAGTATCCCGAAGCCGAATGCTCCGACGACGATTACTACCCTCCTCCTTCTCCGGACCACATCCTTGATCCACAACCTCACTACGACTCCGATGCCTACAACGGTGATGCTGGCATCAATAGTCCTGACCGAAACACCCTGGCCCCACTGGCCCCACAGGCTCTTTCCGGATGAGTGCTAAAGATTCCGCCGACGCTTGTGTCCAAATTTACAATAATGCGTCGTATTATTGCTTTGTTGTTTTGTGTGTATTATTGTACTACCTTTAGCATTATTGCTTTTTGCTTTATTGCTTTTCCTTTACGAAAAGTGCTTTATGCACGTTTATGTCCCCCACGTTGTAAAAGTAACAAGAGAAGATACCTCTTGTCTACTTAGCTTGATTTAATTTTATTTCAAGTCCGGAATCCTCCCTATAAAAGGATCCCTCTCCCTTCTGTTTAGACAGAAGAAGTTTTATGTAAATCTTTCTATATGAAATATACAATGTTTTCGTAACTCTCTTGGGTCCAATCTTGCAGTAATTTCTTATGAAGTATAGGTTATGAGATCTAAGGTCCTACCGGACAACAGACACTAGTGGTTATTGTAACTCCGAAGAGTGCATCTCGGGTACAAGGTTACCGCATTTTATGCACGCCCCATGTAGGAAAAGCTTTAACTCTTGTAGCTGCGAAGCCGGCGTCCAGCGTGCCGGTTTTAGCGGGCGCATGCCCGCCCTCAGGCTAGAGCCGCCGTGTTACCCGCCAAGCTCTGGTGCTGTTTCCCTCGAGGATCCAGGTTCGACTCGGCTGACGGGGTGTTCCTTCGTGATGCTAGGGGGCCTGAGTCCCGCCGGGGCGCGTCTTCTTTCCAGAGGGGTATCCTGGACCTCCACTCCGCCCCATGGCTTTACCAGTTGGTGCGCGCAAGGCTTGGCAGTCGGTAGTTAAAGCTTTTCCTACATGGGGCGTGCATAAAATGCGGTAACCTTGTACGAGATGCACTCTTCGGAGTTACAATAACCACTAGTGTCGTTATGCGGTAGGACCTTAGATCTCATAACCTATACTTCATAAGAAATTCCCGCAAGATTGGACCCAAGAGAGTTACGAAAACATTGTATATTTCATATAGAAAGATTTACATAAAAAACTTCTTCCCAAACGAAGGGAGAGGGATCCTTTTATAGGGAGGATTCCGGACTTGAAATAAAATTAAATCAAGCTAAGTAGACAAGAGGTATCTTCTCTTGTTACTTTTACAACGTGGGGGACATAAACGTGCATAAAGCACTTTTCCGTGAAGGAAAAGCAATAAAGCAAAGAGCGATAATGCTAAAGGTAGTACAATAATACACCGAGCCGACAAGCAATAATACGGCGCATTATTGTAAATTTGGACCGGCGTCGGCGGAATCTTTGCACTCATCCGGAAAGAGCCGCGGGGCCGGGCGGGCCCGGGGTGTTTGGTCGCGGGACTATTGATGCCGGCATCACTGTTGTGGCTCGTCGGAGTAGTGAGGTTGTGGATCGGATGTAGCGAGAAGGAGGAGGGTAGTAGTCGTCGTCGGGGCGTTCGGCCGGGATACTCAAATTGTCGGTGGCCATCGAGTCATAATGATGGTAATGGCGTTGTTCATTCATGTAGAGTAGAACTCCAGTTGCGAAAGGATGTTCATTCCAAAAGATATGGTCAAATGGGTTGGCGGGTCGAGTAGTCACTCGGGCGTGGGCCCGAGTAATGGGCCGGGATTTGGGCTTACGGAATATTTTTTTTAGACACGCTTGTTCAAGGATGATAGAAAAGAGTTCGGGTGAATGTGTTTGAGGCTCTGCAGTGGCATAGTTATGTGGAGACCGGGTAATGATTTGTTCCAAGGGGAAGTGGTATAGGCCAGACCTTTGAGGACCAAATTTGGCCGGGCCTATGAAGAGCAATAGCGGCATATTTAGGCCGAGATTGGGCCGAGGGCGACCAGTGGGGTGTGAAACCGGGTAAGGAACTTAAAAAATCGGCGGAGTCCGGGAGATCCGTAGCGGTTTTTTGAGCCCGAATGTAAGACAATAGTTTGGAGGAATTAAAACCGAATGCAATGGTATGGGCTTCAAGCAAATACCAGAAATAGCAGGGGCTTCTTTTGGAAAGGTCCGTGTATTACAGACATGGAAAATTTTGAGGGGGTATGGATGGTGGGCGTTGGTGATGGGCCAAAGAAAAGATCGGGCCACTTACCTCCGAGGAGGAGTACGGTGGAAGGATCGGAAGTTGAGGGTACTTCGTTGAGAGAGTGTGAGATCTAGTATGGTTTCATGAACCCCGGGGAAAGGGAAAGTTCTAAAAGCGCAATATAGGGGAGGCTAGAGGGCTTTTGTATGGGTCGGCCGAGAAAATCTGCGAGGACATTCTTTTTCCAGGAATATGTTTTCTTGTGAAATTGCCGGGAAAACCAATTTTTCCATCGGGGGCAGGGATCGGGAATCATCTTTCGTTTGAATTCTAACATCTTTGGGAGCGATGTCGTATCCATTTCAATGAGGAAGTTGTTGCCGTGAGGTGGAATTCGTTTCTCGATACCACGTTTGGCTGCTAGGATTTCTTCGTGGAGTGGTAATGTTTTTGAGAATCTTTGGCTGTCCGCTTTGGTAACCGCAAGCATTTGGCGCCGTTGATTTCTTCAAGGAGGGCTGCCCCGATGTTCGTCGGGGCTCGTCTGCGGTATGAGGGTTCCATTGGTAGGAATTTGGAGTGGAGAGAGATGTTGAGATATGTGCTTTAAAGCTTGAGCAGTGCGGTGTGCTTGGAGGACCACGGAGGGTTTCTTCAATCGGGGGGATAAGATAGGCGGCACTTGAAACTGTGGAATAAAAGTAGATATATAATTTACGAGACCAAGAAAGCTGTTGGATTTGGGTGGTAGCCGTAATTCATCGGGGAAGTCGGTAACCCGGGCTATGTGAGGTAGAGGATATATGTGCCATTGGAGAGTTTCATGCCGAGGAAGTCGATTTCGGGGGGTTCCGAGAATCATTTTGGATTCGAGGCATGATACCATGAGGCTGGGCGATGTCATGAAAAGAGTGAAGGAGTTTGAGATGTGCATCGAGGGTATCGGAAAAAAGTAGGAGATCGTCAATATAGATGAGGATGTGTGGGTACGGAGGGCAAAGATAGTGGTCATAGCTTTCCGGAAGATGGCAACTTTGAGACCAAAGGGCGCGCGGTCCCCTGGTAATGGTGGTTTGGAATGCGAAAGGCCGTCTTGTACTCTACCGAGGGGTGAACTCCTAGCGCCCAAAGCCGGCTTTGAGGTCGAACTTGGAGAAGATTTTGGCGGAGGAATATCTTGGAAAATGTCGAGTTTTTAGGGAAGAGGAAATTTGTCATCGGCAAGGAATTTGTTGAGGGCTTGGTAGTTGATTACCAATCGCATTTTTCCCCGAGTTGTTCTGTTCTCTTATTAACATAGAAAGCGAGGCGCCCAAGAGGAATGAGTAGGTTCAATGAGTTGTTCTTTCGGCAATTGATTTAGTTCGGTTGTGGCGAACTCATAGTGGGCCGGGGGCGTACCCTGGTGGCTAGCCTTTTGAGGTGTAGTTTCGGTTGTAGAGCCAAAGGCAAGGTGATAAACCAATCGGGGTTTTTCCATAGTGGGTGTGGACACTTGAGTAGAAAATCACCGTGAGAGAGGGCGCATGACTTTTGAATGAGGTCGATTCGAATAGTAGAGAATGGGTCTAGGCTGGTTCTATTTGGACGGCTATTCTGGGGAGGAGCCATGGGATGAGATGTCCTTTGTAAGTGAGGCCTGTAGGAGTAAAAGAAAGATGAGAGATTTGACTTAGAAGATCAAAACCCGATTATCGGATCTTTTTGAGGCGAATATGAACCAAGGACTCGGTGAGTGAGAGTAAGGTTGGGGAGAAGTTGGATGTGTATAGGTTTCCTTGAGCTTATCGAGATGGTGTCTGCACCATTGGCACTTGCGGCTGCTGTGTGAGGTTGCCGGTATTCGGGAGGGGTAAATCCGGGACACATGCCGAGGAGGAAGCACTGTATCGATTAAGGCTATCATCGGGATGGCTAGGGTATGGTGTTTTTGGAGAAGCGTGGTTCGGATTAAAGGGTGAGGGTATAAGACAAGAGAGATGGAGAAGCGAGTGGGGAACATGAGTATTTCATTGGAAGAGAGATCGGAGAGATCATCGGATCGAGGGGAATTTGATTCGGACTCGAGAATCTGTATAAGCAATGACAGGGAGGGCGTCGTCGGGCGTTCTCGAGTTCGAAGGAGGACTCTATGTCGGAAGTATCATCGGGGATTGAGATGAGGTTTTATCTGGAGCATGACCGGGTTCTCTTCTTTTTGTTTGGACGAGTTGCGGGCAAAGTGACCTTCTTGTTTCCGAGAGAAAACATGTGGTTCCTTTAGATCCCGCTGTTTGGCTTTTCGTCTCTTGAGAAATTTCCAATTTCGTTTATGGAATCTGTTTCGTTTCTTGGGACCGAAAAGGCGTTTTGAGTCTGTCTAAAAGATGAGGGAAGAAGACTCTGTCTTGAAAGGCTTGTTACGGGCACAAAGGCGTTGTGGGTATCCTTGCACTTGATCTTGAGATGGGATGTTCGGGGGGGCTTGGCCAGGGGTTTTATATTGGGCTAATCTTTGTTGGAAAAAGCCGGGTTTGGTTGCAAAGCTTTTCAAGCTTCTTGCATCGGTTGCCCGTTGGCCGAGAGTAATATGGCCCAACGGAGGTTGGAGGCTCGAATTTGGAGCATAGTTTCATTAGCAAGCTCGTCTGGGACCGAGTTGATAAAGGCGTGCTTTAGATTGATGTCATCGATCCGGTTGATGATAAAAAATCGTTTGGACATACGATCGTAGTGTCGTTCGAGATCTTTGAGTTTGATGGAGCGGCATTGCATCTTGAGATATTCAGTTCGTGCTTTGTAGTGACTTCATGGATGCTTTCACCAAGAAAATTGCGTTTGAGTACTTCGATGACTTCTTCAGGAGATGTGATCTGAAGGAACCGAAGTTGTCGATACTCACCAAGGGCTGTATAATAATCGCGAAGGCGACCTTCAAAACGGGCAACAAATCGCTGGAGGACTTCATTTAATGGATACTGCTGGAGATCTGTTGTTAGCCAGGCATAGAGTGATTGAAACCGAGCGCGCCATTGAGAAGGAGGTATGTCATCAAGAGGGTGAACTTGCGGTGATGTTCGTTGGGCGGACCGGAGCGGGGGTTTGAGGAACCGGAGGAGTAGGTAGATCTTCATCGGGTTCGACTACTTCGGGGTCCATCATGAATAATTTGTCAAAAGAGTCAAATGGGTCAAAAGACTCATGAGGAGGAGGTGTGCGGGATGTGTCGGACGGAGAGAAGGACGAGGGAAGTTTCTCAAGTTGAGATAAGAAGGAAGAGATTGGGTTTTGGCCTTCATCAAGGAACATCATTTGGGAGACCGGAGAAGTTTACTTGGGTTTGGGTGGAGGTTACGGTAAGGTAGGGAGAGTAGATGAGATGCTTATAGAGGTAGGCTGCTGTGTGGGCGAGATGTTTTCCAGAGGGATAGTGCGGGAGAATAAGTCTGGGACTTGGAGTGTGTTGAAGGGAAGGAGGAAACAAAGTTGGAGGATGTGTTGGCGGGTGTGGAATATATGTGGTTTCGGGTATAGAGAATAAGGAGGATTGTGGCTGTTGATAGATTTGATCTGTGAGATTCAAGAGATCGGGCTGTGTTTGCAAGAATTCTTTTTCTTTCAAAAGAGAGGCCATTTGAGGGGACCGTTCCGTAGTATCTTTGGACAAGAAAAGAAAGTTGCTTTGGTGAAGGTTCGAGACCTTAGACTTTAGTTCCGCAATGAGGTTTGTATAAATCCGAAGGTGGGAGGTTAGGTCGGTTTCTTTGTTTAGAGAGTTGACCATTTAGAGAAGCTTGGCGGCTAAAAGGCGTTGGAGAGCATGATTTTGAGGCATTTTTGGTTGCCAATTTAAAGTTGTTGCGCGGGAGAGGCAATTTCGGTTGACCTTTGTCGTCGAGGGCAAGAGGAGATTTAACCTTCCGGGTATGCTTAGTTTGTTCCTTTTGAAATGAGTCCAAAGGAGGAAAATCGGCATCATAGGAGGAGGAAGGAAGAGCCTCTCAGATGGAAAAATTGGTTTCACTTCTACAATTTCACGGTAAAACATATTCTAGGAAAAAAGAATGCTCTCCAGGTTTTCTCGGTCGACCAAATACGAAAGCCCTCTAGCCTCCCACTATGTTGGAGTTTTGGAACTTTCCCCTCTTCCCGAAGGTCCTCATGAAACATCTTAGATCTCACATCTCTCTCGTAGAAGTACCCTACGGCTTCCCGGACCTTCCACCAGTATCATCTTTGCTCTGGATCTTTCTTTGGTATCACTGTTACCATCCTACCTCAGCATTTTCCATGTCTAATACATGGACCTTTCAAAAAAGCCCTTTGCTATTTCCGGTATTTGCTTGAAGCCCATACCATTGCATTCGGTTTTAATTCCTCCAAACTATTGTCTTACATTTGGGTCCTGCGAACCACGGATCTCCTGAATCCCCCCTTGATTTTTAAGTTCCTTCTGGTTTTCATGCCCTACCTCTTGGATTCGTTTCCTCGGCCCAATCTCGTCTAAATATGCTGTTATTGCTCTTCATAGGCCCGTCCAAAATTTGGTCCCTCAAAGGTCTTGCCTATACCACTTCCCCTTGGAACAAATCATTACCCGGTCTCCACATAACTATGCCACTCGCAGAGCCCAAACACATTCACCCGAACTCTTTTCTATCATCCTTGAACAAGTGTGTCTAAAAAATAATATTCCGGAAGCCCAAATCCCCGGTCTCATTACTCAGGCCCATGCCCGAGTGACTACTCGACCCGTCAACCCATTTGACCATATCTTTTGGAATGAACATCCTTTCGCATTTGAAGTTCTACTCTACATGAATGAACAACGTCATTACCATCATTATGACTCGGATGGCCACCGACAATTTGAGTATCCCGAAGCCGAATGCTCCGACGACGATTACTACCCTCCTCCTTCTCCGGACCACATCCTTGATCCACAACCTCACTACGACTCCGATGCCTACAACGGTGATGCTGGCATCAATAGTCCTGACTGAAACACCCTGGCCCCACTGGCCCCACAGGCTCTTTCCGGATGAGTGCTAAAGATTCCGCCGACGCTTGTGTCCAAATTTACAATAATGCGTCGTATTATTGCTTTGTTGTTTTGTGTGTATTATTGTACTACCTTTAGCATTATTGCTTTTGGCTTTATTGCTTTTCCTTTACGAAAAGTGCTTTATGCACGTTTATGTCCCCCACGTTGTAAAAGTAACAAGAGAAGATACCTCTTGTCTACTTAGCTTGATTTAATTTTATTTCAAGTCCGGAATCCTCCCTATAAAAGGATCCCTCTCCCTTCTGTTTAGACAGAAGAAGTTTTATGTAAATCTTTCTATATGAAATATACAATGTTTTCGTAACTCTCTTGGGTCCAATCTTGCAGTAATTTCTTATGAAGTATAGGTTATGAGATCTAAGGTCCTACCGGACAACAGACACTAGTGGTTATTGTAACTCCGAAGAGTGCATCTCGGGTACAAGGTTACCGCATTTTATGCACGCCCATGTAGGAAAAGCTTTAACTT
>JAHSUH010001750.1:0-12448 GCA_025388415.1 Cynanchum wilfordii
CCAAGAGAGTTACGAAAACATTGTATATTTCATATAGAAAGATTACATAAAACTTCTTCCTGTCTGCTATAAGGAATGAATCCTTTTATAGGAGGATTCTGACTTGAGATAAAATTAAACAACTAAGGGACAAGAGGTATCATCTTCTCTTGTTACTTTACAAAGTAGGAGGACACAAACGTGCATAAAGCACTCGTAAAGCGAAAAAGCAATAATGCTAAAAGCAGTACAATAATACACATAAACAACAAAGCAATAATACGACGATTATTAAATTCTGGACACAAGCGCGGCGGAATCTTTAGCACTATCCGGAAAGTGGCCTGTGGGGGCCATAAAATAGGTGTTTCAAGCCAGACTATTGATGATCATCTCGTTGTACATCGGAGTCGCAATTTGGAGGTTGTGGATCAAGGATGTTGTCCTGGAGAAGGAGGAGGGTAGTCATCACGTCGAGTTTCTGCTTCTGATCTGCCGACTCAAATCGGCGGCACATCTGAGTCATAACAATGGTATCGCTTGTTCATTCATGTAGAGTAGGACTTCAGCTGTGAAAGGATGTTCTGCTCCAAAAATATGGTCAAATGGGTGAAGCGGTCGGTGCTTCTAACCGCATGGGCTTAGTAATGAGACCCGGATTCGGGCTTCGGAATATCATTTTTAGACATACTTGTTCAAGGATGATAGAAAAGAGTTCGGTGAACGTGTTTCGGGGCTCTTGCGAGTGGCAGTAGTTATGTGGAGACCAGTAATGATTTGTTCTAAAGGGAAGCGGTATAGGCAAGACCTTGGGGGACCAAATTTTGGACGGGCCTATGAAGAGCAACAACAAAGATATTTAGACGAGATCGGGTCATTTAGGAAACGAATCCAAGAGGTAGGGCTGTGAAACCAAGTAAGAAACTTAAAAAATCGAAGGCGAGATTCAGGGAGATCAGTAGCTGTTTCGCAAACCCAAATGTAAGACAAGAGTTTAGAAGTATTAAAACCGAATGCAATGGTATGGGCTTCAAGTAAGTACCAGAAATAGCAAAGGGCTTCTTTGGGAAAAATTCCGTATAATGCAGACATGGAAAATGCCGAGGTATGACTGTAGGGGTCATTTGTGATACCAAAGAAAAGATCCTGGCATACTTGCGGAGGAGAATACGGTGGAAGATCGGGAAGTTGAGGGTACTTCTTTGAGAGAGTGTGAGATCCAGAATAGTTTCATGAACTTCGGGGGAAGAGGTGAAAGTTCTAAGACCGCAACATAGGGGAGGCTAGAAGGCTTTTGTATGGGTCGACCGAGAAAATCTGCGAGGACATTCTTTTTTCCGGGGATATGTTTTACCGTGAAATTGTATCGAGAAAACCAGTTTTTCCATCGAGTAGCCGGAATCAGAATCATTTTTCAAGTTTGAATTCTAACATCTTTGGGAACGATGTCATATCCATTTCAATGAGGAAGTTGCTTGCCGAGTTGAGGTGGAATTCATTCTTTTCGATACCACGTTTGACTCGCTAGGATTTCTTCAGAGTGGAGTGGTAATGTTTTTCAGAATCTTGAACTCGTCCACTTTGTAACCTGCAAAACATTTCGAACGCCATTGATTTCTTCAAGGAGAACTCGCACTCCAGTTAAGTTCATCGGAGGCATCTCTGGTCTGTAGGTATGAGGGTTCCATTGGTAGGAATCGGAGTGGGAGAGAGATGTTGAGAGATGTGCTTTAAAGCTTGAACAACTGCAGTGTGCTTGGAGGGACCACGGAGGGCCGATTTCTTCAATCGGGAAGATAAGATAGAGCGGCACTTCAAACCTGCGTGGAATAAAAGTAGATATATAATTTACGAGACCAAGAAATTGGATTTGGGTGTGGATAGAATGAATTCATCCGGGAAGTCGAGCAACTTTTGGGCTATGTGAGGCCGGAGGATATATGTGCCATTGAAAGTTTCATACCGGAAAATCAATTTCGGGGTTCCGAGAATCATTTTTTATTCGAGAGCATGATACCATGAGACCGACGATGTCATGAAAAGAGTGAAGGAGTTTGAGATGTGCATCGAGGGTATCGGAAAAGAGTAGGAGATCGTCAGATATAGATGAGGATGTGTGGGTACAGAGGAGCAAAGATAGTGGTCATAGCTTTCGAAAAGAGAGGGGCAACTTTAGACCAAGGGCATAACAAGCCATTATGTAATGATGGTGGAATCGGATTGCGTACCAAGGTCTTGTACCTATCGGAGGGTGAACTTACTCCAAAAGCCACCTTTGAGCGTCAAACTTGGAGAAGATTTTGGCGGAGGGAATATACCCGGAAAAAAGTTTTCGGGGAAGAGGAAATTTGTCATCAGCTAAAATTTGAGGGCTTGGTGTGCAATAGTAGTTAAAGCTTTTCCTACATGGGGCGTGCATAAAATGCGGTAACCTTGTACGAGATGCACTCTTCGGAGTTACAATAACCACTAGTGTCATTTCTGCGGTAGGACCTTAGATCTCATAACATATACTTCATACGAAATTACTAATGAAAGATTGGACCCCCCAAGGAGTTACGAAAACATTGTATATTTCATATAGAAAGATTACATAAAACTTCTTCTGTCTAACGAGGGGGAAGTTGGATCCTTTTATAGGGAGGATTCCGGACTTGAGATAAAATTAAAACAAGCTAAGGGGACAAGAGGTATCATCTTCTCTTGTTACTTTTACAAAGTAGGAGACACAAACGTGCATAAAGCACTTTTCGAAAGCAAAAAGCAATAATGTTAAAAGGTAGTACAATAATACACAAAAACCACAAAGCAATAATACGACGCATTATTGGAAATTTGGACCAAGCGTCGGCGGAATCTTTAGCACTCATCGGAAAAGGGCTGTGGGGCCGGCGGGGCCCCGGTGTTTGGTCAGGACTATTGATGCCGGCATCACTGTTGTAGGCATCGAGTCGTAATGAGGTTGTGGATCAAGGATGTTGTCCGGGAGAAGGAGGAGGGTAGTCATCGTCGTCGGGCGTTCGGCCGGGATACTCAAATTGTCGGCGGCCATCCAGTCATAACAATGGTATTGGCGTTGTTCATTCATGTAGAGTAGGACTTCGCTTGCGAAAGGATGTTCGTTCCAAAAATATGGTCAAATGGGTTGCCGGTCGGTAGTTACTCGGGCATGGGCCTGAGTAATGAGCCGCGGGATTTCCGGGCTTCGGAATATTATTTTTAGACATACTTGTTCAAGGATGATAGAAAAGAGTTCGGGTGAACGTGTTTGGGCTCTGCGAGTGGCATAGTTATGTGGAGACCAGGAATGATTTGTTCAAGGGGAAGTGGTATAGGCAAGACCTTTGGGGACCAAATTTTGGGACGGGCCTATGAAGAGCATACGGCGTATTTAGACGAGATTGGGCGGGAAACGATCCAAGAGGTAGAGGCGTGAAACCGTAAGAAACTTAAAAATCGAAGGCGAGGTGCAGGGGTCGTAGCGTGTTTTGCAAAACCCAAATGTAAGACAAGAGTTTAGAAGTATTAAAACCGAATGCAATGGTATGGGCTTCAAGTAAGTACGAGAAATAGCAAAGGGCTTCTTTGGGAAAAATCCGTGTATTACAGACATGGAAAATCTTTGAGGTATGGATGGCTAGGTCATTTGTGATACCAAAGAAAAGATCCGGGCCATACTTGCGGAGGAGAATACGGTGGAAGATCGGAAGTTGAGGGTACTTCTTTGAGAGTGTGAGATCCAGAATGGTTTCATGAACTTCGGGGGGAAGGGTGAAAGTTCTAAGACCGCAATATGGGGAGGCTAGAAGGCTTTTGTATGGGTCGTCGAGAAAATCTGCGAGGACATTCTTTTTTCCGGGGATATGTTTTACCTTGTGAAATTGTATCGAGGAAAACCGATTTTTCCATCGGAGGGCCGGGAATCGGGAATCATTTTTCGTTTGAATTCTAACATCTTTGGGAACGATGTCATATCCATTTCAATGAGGAAGTTGTTGCGCGATGAGGTGGAACATTTTTCGATACCACGTTTGTTGCTAGGATTTCTTTCGAGTGGAGTGGTAATGTTTTTCGAATCTTTGAACCGTCCACTTTGGTAACCGCAAACATTTCGAACGCCATTGATTTCTTCAGGGAGCGCCCCCATGTGTTCACCGAGGCATCTGCAGAGTATGAGGGTTCCATTGGTAGGAATCTGGAGTGGAGAGAGATGTTGAGAGATGTGCTTTAAAGCTTGAAAGGCTGCAGTGTGCTTGGAGGACCACGGGGGCGATTTCTTCAATCGGGAAGATAAGATAGAGCGGCGCCCGAAACGTGTGGAATAAAAGTAGATATATAATTTACTGAGACCAACGAAGCTGTTGATTTGGGTGGTAGAATGTAATTCATCGGGAGTCGGGAAGCAACTTCGGGCTATGTGTGGTAGGGATATATGTGCCATTGGAAAGTTTCATACCGGAAAATCAATTTCGGGGGTTCCGAGAATCATTTGGTTTGATCGGAGGCATGATACCATGAGCCGAGACGATGTCATGAAAAGAGTGAAGGAGTTTGAGATGTGCATCGAGGGTATCGGAAAAGAGTAGGAGATCGTCAATATAGATGAGGATGTGTGGGCGTCGGAGGGCAAAAGTGGGGTCGTAGCTTTCCGGGAAAAGAGATGGGGCAACTTTGAGACCAAAGGGCATAACTGTCCTGGTAATGATGGTTTGGAATGCAGAAGGCGTCTTGTACCTATCGGGGGGTGAACTCCTAACCCCAAAGCCGGCTTTGAGGTCAAACTTGGAGAAGATTTTGGCGGAGGGAATATCTTGGGAAAATGTCAAGTTTTTCCGGGAAGAGGAAATTTGTCATCGGCAAGGAATTTGTTGAGGGCTTGGTAGTTGATTACCAATCGCGTTTTCCACGGAGTTGTTCTGTTCTCTTATTAACATAGACAAGCGGCCTAAGAGGAATGGGTAGGTTCAATGAGTTGTTCTTTCGCAATTGATTCAGTTCGGTTGTGGCTAACCTCATAGTGGCAGGGGACATACCCCGTGGCTGGCCTTTTGAGGTGTAGTTTGATTGTAGAGGCAAAAGGCAAGGTGATAAACCAATCGGGGTTTTGCCATAGTGGGTGTGGATACTTGGTAGATCGTTAGGGAGAGGGGCACACGACTTTTGAATAAGGTCGGTGCGAATAGTAGAGAATGGGTCAAGGGCCGGTTCTATCCGGGGCGCTGGGGGGAGGAGCCATGGGATGAGATGTCCTTTGTAAGTGAGACTGTAGGAGTAAAAGAAAGATGAGAGATTTGACTTAGAAGATCAAAGCCAATTATCAAGATCTTTTTGAAGCGAATATGAACCAAGGACTCGGTGAGTGAGAGTAAGGTTGGGGAGAAGTTGGATGTGTATAGGTTTGCTTGAGCTTATCGATGGTGAAGTCTGCACCATTGGCACTCCAGCCGCGCCGTGAGGTTGCCTGTATTCGGGAGGGTAAATCCGGACACATGAGCGAGGGGAAGCACTGGTATCGATTAAGGCTATCACCGGGATGGCTAGGGTATGGTGTTTCGGGAAGAACGTGGTTCGGATTAAAGGGTGAGGGGTATAAGACAAGAGAGATGGAGAAGCAAGTAGGGAACATGAGTATTTCGTTGGAAGAGAGATCGGAGAGATCACCAGATCGTCGAATTTGATTGCGGACCAGGTCGTATAAGCAATGACAAGGAGAGGCGTCATCGGGTCATTATCGAGTTCGAAGGAGGACTCTATGTCGAAGTATCATCGGGATTGAGATGAGGTTTGATACCGGAGCATGAACCGGGTTCTCTTCTTTTTGTTTGGACGAGTTGCGGGCAAAGTGACCTTCTTGTTTACAGAGAAAACATTTGGTTCCTTTAGATCCCGCTGGTTTGGCTTTTCGTCTCTTTCGAAATTTCCAATTTCGTTTGTGGAATCTGTTTCGTTTCTTGGGACGGGAAAAGCGTGTTTTGTGTCTTAAAAGATGAGGAAGAAGACTTCTATCTTGAAGGCTTGTTCCGGGCACAAAGGCGTTGTGGGTATCCTTGCACTTGATCTTGAGATGGGATTCGGGCCGGGCTTGGCCGAGGGCTTTTATATTGGGTCAATCTTGTTGAAAAGACCGGGTTTGGTTGCAAAAGCTTTTCAAGGGCTTGTTGCATCGAGTGCCCAGTTTGCCCGGAGTAATATGAGCCCAACCGAGGTTGGAGGCTCGAATTTGGAGCATAGTTTCATTAGCAAGCTAAATGCGGGACCGAGTTGATAAAAGCATGCTTTAGATTGATGTCATCGATCCTGGTTGATGAAAAATCGTTTGGACATACGATCGTAGTGTCGTTCGAGATCTTTGAGTTTGATGGAGCGGCATTGCATCTTGAGATATTGATTCGTCTTTGTAGGGACTTCATGGATGCTTTCACCAAGAAAATTGCGTTTGAGTACTTCTGATGACTTCTTCAGGAGATGTTATTTGGAGGAAATTGAAGTTGTCGATACTCACCAAGGGCGTATAATAGTCGCGAAGGCGACCTTCAAAACGGGCAACATCCGGGAGAACTTCATTTAATGAATACTGCTGGAGATCGGTTGTGAGCCAAGCATAAAGAGATTGAAACCGAGCTCGCCATTAGAGGGGAGGTATATCATCAAGGGTGAATTTGCAGTGATGTTCGGTAGGGCCGGACAGGACGGGTTTGAGGAACCGGAGGGGTAGGTAGATCTTCATCAGGTTCGACTACTTCGGGGTCCATCATGAATAATTTGTCAAAAAGAGTCAAATGGGTCAAAAGACTCATGAGGAGGAGGTGTGCGGGATGTGTCGGACGGAGAGAAGGACGAGGGAAGTTTCTCAAGTTGAGATAAGAAGGAAGAGATTGGGTTTTGGCCTTCATCAAGGAACATCATTTGGGGGGACTGGAGAAGTTTCGTGGGTTTGGCCGGAGGGTTCCGGTAAGGTACCAGGAGAGTAGATGAGATGCTTATAGAGGTAGCTGCTTGGTGGACGAGATGTTTTCCGAGAGGATAGTGCAGGAGAATAAGTCCTGGGACTTGGAGTGTGTTGAAGGGAAGGAGGAAACAAAGTTGGAGGATGTGTTGGCGGTGTGGAATATATGTGTCAGGGTATAGAGAATAAGGAGGATTGTGGCTGTTGATAGACTTGATACTGAGATTCAAGAGATCGGGCTGTGTTTACAAGAATTCTTTTTCTTTCAAAAGAGAGGCCATTTGAGGGGACCATTCCGTAGTATATCTTGGACAAGAAAAGAAAGTTTGTTGGTGAAGGTTCGAGACCTTAGACTTTAGTTCTGCAATGAGGTTTGTATATATCCCGAAGGTGGGAGGTTAGGTCGGTTCTTTGTTTAGAGAGTTGGCCATTTTGAGAAGCTTGGCCAGCTAAAGCGTTGAAGAGCATGATTTTGGGCAGCGATTTTTTGATTGCCAATTTAAAGTTGCTTCAGGAGAGACAATTCGGTTGACCTTTGTCGTCGAGGGCAAGAGGAGATTTAACCTTCCGGGTATGCTTAGTTTGTTCCTTTTGAAATGAGTCCAAAGGAGGAAAATCAGCATCATAGGAGGAGGAAGGATGCATCATAAACTGTAAGGGCAGTGGTTCGGAAGAGTCTCGGGAAGAGGAGATGGTTCGGGCACGATCCATGGAGTCGTCAGGCTGCCAATCATCAGTGTGCGGGCCGGGTGGCCGGTCTGTCACAGCCAGTCTGCGAAGAAGAAGCATGAGTACCATAAAGGACATAATAGTCAAACTTACTCCGGGTTGACCAAGGAGACCAACGTGAGGGTCACCGGAAAGGTATCCGGCTTTTTGAGTTTGTTGCGAAGTTGGAGCTTTAGGTGACTTCTTTTGTGGGGGGATTTCGTTTCCGTCGCCGGGAAGAATTCTGTTCATTATCGGAACCGGAGATAGGCGCTAAGCAATCAGGGCGGTAACAACATCATACCATATATGTCGGTGGCGGTGGTTGTCTGCGCAAGACAGAGCACCATTCTGCCGAAAACCAGTACCGGGAATTGGAATTTCAGGCGTATTCTGGAGCATAGAAAATTCAGTTGGGAAGATGCTAGAAACCGTGGTTTCCTGGGAAACCGATTTCAAACTGTACCGTCAGACTTAGCCTTGAGAAAGAGGGTCGAACTTTGAAGAGGTGTAACCGGAGGTTGTCGAGTGGTTTCATATTTTGTGAGCCATGAGGAGGGGAGCATTTGTTCAAGATGCTCGCGGGCAAGTTGTCGTGGCACAAAAACACAACTAGGAGTGTTGGGAGTGTCAAGAGAGAGAAAAACCGTTTCACCATTTTGTAAATGAGAGGGAAGTGGGAGTTCGAGGGCATGGTTTTGGACACGATAGGTCATCTGGTGATGTAAGGTGGCCATTAGGGTATTTTGTATTTCAGGACCAGAAATTTGGATTTGAACCTTAAAAACAGTGTTTAAGGATGGATCGTCGAGACACATGGTAAAATTTGGAAAAGAGGGTGACAAATATAGTTCCGGCATTGAGGGTTGTCCGCACAGTACCAATAACAGCATCTGGTATTGTGGGAATCCGGAATCGAGTAGAGCAATACGGGAAACCATGGGAAGACCTTTTTTGGCATGAAGAGTTAGGGCCAAACGAATGGCACCAAAATGAATATGAGTAAAACCTTCTCTGCGCCATTTTTCTGGAAATTCAGGTGGAATTTGAAGGGTGACATATTGTTCTCTGATAGTAGCGTGTAAAGGGTGTGTGGTAAATTGTGAAGCTTGGACAAAATCCTTAGAGCAGAGGGATTTGTCGGGACTACCAAAGACTTGGCGAAGACGATGAGTAAAAGGACTCTTATCCTTTTGGTATATTTCGGTACGGGTTTACAATAGGGTATTTGGAGAGAGGATATTTGCTATCTTCGGAAAGATAGTCGATTTCGTAGACATTAGGAATCCGAGCAGAGGTTGATTTTGAAACAGGAGGTTGTGAAAGAGAAATTGTGCTAGAAGAAGAAGACATATTGAGAATATAGATGAGAGAGAAACATAAAAAATTATATTAGCTGAATGAATTATATCCTTGAAGATAGAACATATACCATCAACTATGTGTTATAATTTTGAAGGAGATATTGTAAGGTCAATTGTCCTATATTGATCTATTTTGATAGCACTATTTGACTTTGCAATGAGGGCAAGATAAGTATTATTAAGGGCTTTGTGCAGACAACCCATTTCACAAAAAAAAAATAAAATAAAATAATTATGGATTGCATCTCCTAATGTATTCTAGTAGTGTTTATAGAACAAAACACTCATGCCATTAGGTCAAGGGCTCTTGAAATTATCCATGGCGAAAAGTGCTCTACAAATTTCTACTTGACCAAGAACAACCGTGAGAATTTGGTTTGTTACCTAAGTGATAATAGGAGGGATTAGACCATGCAAATCCACGGGGCCTAGGTTGCACACTTGTGAAAATGTTAGAAAAATATTATTTAAAATATTTTTCAATAAGTGTGCAATCAGTTATCTATTGATTTTGAGAATTGAGAATTTGAAGAATACAATTATACTTTTTTGTGTATAATATTAATGAAGGCGTGAAAGAAATGGGTGTTGCCATCACCTTCTTTCATCCAACAAGTTTTTTCCTTGTCTCTCCAAAGATATTCTTCTCTACTAAGTAGCTCGTCTAAATCTCATTGAATAGCTTGTTCAAGCTAATGATTATCAAAATCGAGAATTGAGATTGAATCCCATTGATCATGGACTTGAGTGATTTAAATTTAAAATGGAGATTGCCAAAAGAAGCTTTGAGGGCTATTTTGGTGTTTTTATCCTAGACAACAACGAATTACTTCTACTCCAAGCATTTGCTTTTATCTAGATGGTATTTGGGTGGAGAGTTCACATTGTTCATTTTTTATAAAGAAAAAATGATATGGGAAGGGGGTTGAGAGGGGGTTTGTGATCAAAATGTATGGTTGGTAAGTGAGAAACAATAGCTTGTGGAAATTGGAGCTTCCATTGTGCATTGGAAAAACCTCTCTCTTGGATGTTGGCTTTACCTTTTATTTTATTGCTCCAAGTGTAGAGAGTCCCATCAAAACCCATGTCAATAAATCAATTCCCATCATATCGATCATGTTTCTAAATTCATCTATGCTGCAAGAAGCCATTGCTCTCCAATTTTATCCATACTGGATAAGATCAAATTGAAGTCCCTTACTAGCATCCGAGGGCCATCGAATCCCTCACAAATAGAGAGTACTTCAAGCTAGCAGTTTCAGAAAATTGAACGAGCAGTAGGGGTGGTAGGAAGGCCATAATATAGTAGTATGAATTACCAAGGACAATCGGGGGTTGTCAAAAACCATAGAGTTAATAAAAAGTTCATTCGAGACCAAAACTTTCATATCAACAGAATTGTTCCAAAGCAAGAAGTAAACTGCATACTTTGCCTTTGGACAAAACACACTCAAACATACTTCATCAATTTCTTGATTTTTAATTTTTTTCCAAACTACAACATTTGATTTTAGATAAAAAAGATTGCATTTGGTCAATGAGAGAGAGAGTACTAAGTCTCTTAAATATCAAACTGTTATGGGGTGATCCATCCCATGACAGTTCCAAACTATTGCAATTATATATGATGGGGTTGGGAGCAAATTGTAACTCGCCTCCTTAGCCCTAATCATTGAGATATCCTTAGTGTTGCTTTGAAATAGTTCTTCAATTGTAATCTTATTCTATCAATTTTCATTTGTTTTCCTTACTTGTGTTTTATATGAATTAGTATACATCATACGTACAAAAGACACTCTCTCTAGTGTGATGATCAACTCATATGCAATCATAAGAGGCAAGCATACTTTCTTTTTGTCATCTACAAGAATGATGTGAAGCTTGGAATATTACCACCTCTCCCGAATGCTTTCTCTTTCTTTTTAATTTGTAAATTTTTAGAGATAGGCTTCCTTAATTTGGGTAAAAGGTCTTTCATGAATGTTGTTAAGTGGTGATGAGTGCGTTGGATTTAGCACAAGGATGGCCATATTAGATTCAGTGTTGGTCAAAAAGGTCTAGCTGAGGTTTTGGGAATGTTCATCATCAGGTGTAAACCTGGTGTAGGGATTGTAGTTGGGACAACAGAAGGTATAGGATTTTTCTTGGGTTGGGGTTTTGTAGGGTACGTATGAGGTGGGCCCAAAGGGATAATTTACATGGTATTGGTCAGGTCGGGGTTCATTTTGGGTGATTGAGGAGGGGGTGTTGGGTTGGCAGGGAGGGTGGTTTTTTGAACAAATTTGAAATATTCTATAAAAGAAAAAGTCTATCCGGTTTTGTGTAACTTCCTTAATTTCTAATGAAATTAACCCGGTTTTAGACCCAAAAAAAAATAGTCATCAAGAAAAGGAGACTTTAGGAGAGGAGGAAGCTTTTATGCAAATTACCTATTCTTGAGTTTGCTCATTTTCTAATCTCACATTGGATTAGGAAGGAAAAGAAGAAGGAGGTTTCTTTTATAAAAAGGGGGTGAACCGAACCTCCTTAGGTTAAGTGCATCATTAGGTGTCTTGCGCACCATTGAGTGTCCTGTATCCAAAGAAAAGAATTTTAGGAAATGGTTATCCCTAACTCTAGTTAAAATGTCCTTGAGGTGAGAGTAAAAGTTATTCATTTATAATTCTTTGTAGATTTCTTAGGGTTAGGTGTGAGAAGGGAAATTGTGTGATTGTAACTATATTTCTCATAGTGAATTTTTTTCTTTGGTCTTGAAAGTTTTCCACATTAATTCAGTGTGTTGTTATTTTCTCCATGTTTGTCTTTCTTAAATTAATGTTGGGAAGGAATTTCAATGTTTAAATTCCTAACACCTAAATGTGTTAGTCACTATGTTGTACTTCTTCGATACCTTTGCATTATTGTGGTGAGTTTTTCTAGGGGGGGATTGTATTCTCATAGTTCTCAATCTTTTTGGTTCCATGTGTTTCAATTTTTTGCACTTCTACTAGAGTTAAAAGTAGAATAACTGCAAGAGAGAGGAAGTAGCTAGATTGAGTGGAGCAAAACCATTTTCGGCAATTTACATACAATAAAAATTATTATCCTTGACCCAATCCCTCCAAATAATTTTGAAGTAGCCAGCTTTATATTTTGGATGTTCAAATATTCTCTTTTCATCCTTTTTCTTTTCTCTTTTTACCCCCCTTTTTTTTTTTTTTTTTTTTTAAATTTACTATCTAAAAATAAATAAATAAAACAAATAACTCTCACACAGCTGTTTCAATAACGTTCACCTGCTCAGGATTTTTATTTAGACGAGAAACTAATAAAAGCTTCGGACCCAAACCTGCAATATATTCGACCGTTGCCACCCGAACCTAATTTCAAAATTAAACCTCAAAAAACACAACTACTTTACTTCCCTCCCTGCACTGAAATTGTTCCAAGTGACATTCCCCTCTTATTTTCT
>JAHSUH010001754.1:0-13612 GCA_025388415.1 Cynanchum wilfordii
ATGTATAGATCCGATGTCACATTCAGTAAAGATTTATGATACATGTATAGGATGTACTCAATGTGTCCGAGCCTGCCCCACCGATGTATTAGAAATGATACCTTGGGACGGATGTAAAGCTAAACAAATTGCTTCGGCTCCAAGAACAGAAGACTGCGTTGGTTGTAAAAGATGTGAATCCGCCTGTCCAACGGATTTCTTGAGTGTTCGGGTTTATTTAGGGGCTGAAACAACTCGCAGTATGGGTCTAGCTTATTGATACGTTCCACTAAACTCTACTTGAATCCATAATCCATTTTATTTTATTTTTTTTTTACCGACAAGACCGGTGCTCAAGATATTTTGATTTTTGAGCACCGGTCTTTCTTGGTCTAAGCGCATCTTGTCTTTACCACGAATTTTTTTCCTTGGTTAACAATAATTGTAGTTTTGCCAATATCTGCAGGTTCCTTAATTTTCTTTCTCCCCCATAGGGGAAATAGGGTCGTTCGGTGGTATACAATATCTATATGTATTTTAGAACTCCTTCTAACGGTGTATACATTCTGTTATCATTTCCAACCGGACGATCCGTTAATCCAACTATTGGAGGATTATAAATGGATCCGCCTTTTTGATTTCCATTGGAGATTGGGAATAGATGGACTTTCTATAGGACCCATTTTACTAACGGGATTCATCACCACCTTAGCTACTTTATCGGCTTGGCCTGTTACTCGAGATTCTCGATTATTTCATTTCCTGATGTTAGCAATGTACAGTGGTCAAATAGGATTATTTTCTTCTCGCAACCTTTTTCTTTTTTTTATCATGTGGGAGTTAGAATTAATTCCCGTTTATCTACTTCTATCCATGTGGGGGGGAAAGAAACGTCTGTACTCGGCTACTAAATTTATTTTGTACACAGCAGGAGGCTCCATTTTTCTCCTAATGGGAGTTCTGGGTATAGGTTTATATGGTTCTAATCAACCAACATTAAGTTTTGAAACATCAGCAAATCAGTCGTATCCTTTGGTCTTAGAAATAATATTTTATATTGGATTTTTTATTGCTTTTGCTGTCAAATCGCCGATTATACCTCTACATACGTGGTTACCAGATACCCACGGAGAAGCACATTACAGTACTTGTATGCTTCTAGCTGGAATCTTATTAAAAATGGGAGCGTATGGACTGGCTCGCATCAATATAGAATTATTACCTCATGCCCATTATCTATTTTCCCCTTGGTTAGTGATAGTAGGCGCAATCCAAATAATTTATGCAGCTTCAACATCTCTTGGGCAACGGAATTTTAAAAAAAGAATAGCCTATTCTTCTGTATCTCATATGGGTTTCCTAATTATCGGAATTGGTTCTATAACTGATACAGGACTCAACGGAGCTCTTTTACAAATAATCTCTCATGGATTTATTGGTGCTGCACTTTTTTTCTTGGCAGGGACAACTTATGATAGAACACGCCTTCTTTATCTTGACGAAATGGGCGGAATAGCTATCACAATGCCAAAAATATTCACCATGTTTAGTAGCTTTGCAATGGCTTCTCTTGCATTACCGGGTATGAGTGGCTTTGTTGCTGAATTGATAGTATTTTTTGGAATAATTACTAGTCACAAATATTTTTTAATGCCAAAAATACTAATTATTTTTGTAATGGCAATTGGAATCATATTAACTCCTATTTATTCATTATCTATGTCACGTCAGATGTTTTATGGATATAAGCTTTTTAACGTTCCAAACTCTTATTTTTTTGATTCTGGACCGCGAGAGTTATTTCTTTCGATTTCCCTCTTTTTACCTGTACTGGGTATTGGTATGTACCCGGATTTCGTTCTTTCACTATCGGTTGACAAGGTTGAAGTTATACTATCTAATTCTTTTTCTAAATAGTTTTTTTCTATTCATGATTTTTAATTTACAATGAAAAAGTTGTAGAATGAAAAAAGAGAACTTTTCCTTCTCGCAAATTACTAAAATTTATAGCTAAAAAAAAAGAATTTGAACCCCATATGGGCACGAACCGTGCGAATCAAGAAAATATTTGATTCGCATGGTTCGTGCCCCATTCACGTAAAATTTTATTTTTTTATATGTACTGTAATGTGAATGTGTTGTGTTCTTAAGATACTTTCGTGAATTCAATTAGATGTTAATGTAAACGAACCATAACTATGTAGTCCTAGTCCTAATAGATTAACCCCAAAATAGCATATCCAAATTATAAGAAAGCCTATAGACGCTACAATTGCCGAATTTTCACCTTGCGGGTTTATATTTGTTCGAGTATGTAAATAAATCACGAATACGATCCAAGTAATAAATGCCCAAGTTTCTTTTGGATCCCAATTCCAATAGGATCCCCAAGCTTCGTTAGCCCACACTGCTCCTGACAAAATACCTATGGTTAAAAATAAAAATCCTAGACTAATAATCCGATAACTCCAATAATCCAATTGTTGGATTAATTGAGATCTGTAATAATTCTTACCCGAAAAAAAAGAAGTAGTTTGTAAAAGATTGCTTCTTTTATTCATGTATTCAATTTCACCAACGAAAAACGGCTCTTTTTGTAAAAGAGTACTTTTACCAAGAATCTTTCTGTTTTTTCGAAATGTAATGACTACAAGTGCTACTGATAATAATGATCCACATAAAAGGGATGCATAGCCCAATATCATCATAGTTACGTGCATTAATAACCACTCGGATTGAAGAGCGGGTACTAATATTGAAGATTGGTGTATTTGAGTTAAAAGTCCGGAAGTAGCGAAGCCCTGGGTAAAAATAGCACTTGAACCGGTTATTGTGCTTAATAAATTTTTTATTTTTTTGAAATATGGAACTATATGAATAAGGGAGAAACACCACGAAAGGAATATTAATGATTCATATAAACCACTTAGTGGAAAATGACCCGAATAAATCCAACGTGTAACTAATAATCCTGTTATACAGGAAAAACAAACTATCAGACCCTTTTCAGATGAATCATACAGTTGTACGATTTCATCTACCCAAAAAAAGGGTTATTAAACGAATTGTAATTACGATTGAAACAATAGAAAGGGAAATATGAGTTAATATATGTTCTAAGGTTGAAAATATAACAAAAAAAAAAAAAAAGAAAAGTATCTTAAATGGAAATTGGGAGTTGAATTCATTATAGGATCTATTTCTCTTTTTTAGAAGATGACATGCCGCTACTCGGACTCGAACCGAGATGCTCTAGCACTGCTTCCTAAGAGCAGCGTGTCTACCAATTTCACCATAGCGGCTTGTCTTGAACTTATAATAGCTTATAAATAAACAATCGTCGAGATTGAAGAAGACAATTCAGTGCAATATTTTTTTTTTTTTTTTTTTTTCTGAAAAAAAAATCAAATTAAAAAAAATAAAAAAAAATAGGGGTTAGAAAGTTCGTTATTTTAGTTTAGGGTCTTAGCCTCTTGGGGTTTTTCGTGTATTTTATGTTCTCTTAGAATTGAACCCTTGTAACTTCTACCTCAAAAAATATTTTTGGTTTCCTTTTTTAATGAACTTTTTCTCATTTATTTTCTCATTTTTTGAATTTCAGAAATTTACCTTCTATATTTTTATTCTATACTATTTTCTATATAATTCTATATTTTATCTATATTCTATTTCTATATAGTAATTCATAGAAATATATAAAAAAGGTTAACTAAAGTTAAATTCAATCTATTACTTTCACTAAAAATGAAATTCAAATTAAAAAATTATCTCCTTTTTTATAGATAGAGAAAAGGGGGGATAAAAATACAATTTTTTATTGTAACTCTAACAAATAAAGAGTTCGATGGGGAAAAAGTCCTCCCCATCTTGTAAATGATAAAATATACTAACAAAAAAAAAAAAAAGAAGGATAACCCCTTTTATCTTGTATTTATGTGTTTGTCAAACAAAACAGGGAAACTTTTATATTTTTAGAATTCAGTAAAAAGCTAAATATTTGTTAAATATAAAAGAGGGAACTTATTGCTATTTCATATTGATTAGTTTAACTCAATAGGAAATTTAAATTTTTGTAGCAAATAGGAAATGGTCAATTTTTTTTTTCGATTTGATTCGGATTATTGAAATTTTTGATTACTATTACTTAATATACTTAATACTTAAATTACTTAATACTTAAATTACTTAATACTTAAATACTTAATTTGTTAATTTTTTTGTTGCACAAAAAAACTTTTTGAATTTCCTGTAGAAAGAGATTTCCCTAACGAAAAAGCTTTTAATGCTGTCCAATATCCCTTCTTTTTCCAAATATTTTTCCGAATACGCTTTTTTGATGCAGAAATACGTTTTTTTGGAACTGCCATTTAAGATAAAAAGGATTACTTATTGTTTTAGTTGGATGTGAAAGACATCTATTGTTGAAACCAAATCCTTCTTTTGTTTTTTTTTTTATTCTATTTATTCTTATTAATACCCCTTTCGGAAAAAAGAAAGCTAAGGAGGGGGGAGATATATGAAAATCGCATTTAGAAAAAAATAGATTTCGTGTACTCTAAATACTAGAAATAGCGAAATGGAGACATACGAAGATATGTTATTTTTTTTTATTCCATAGAATCGCTGTAAATTTTTTTTATTCATTCGATTGATTACGATCTTTATTTTATATTCTTTCTCATTGAAGTTGATATCTGTAGAATCTGTTGCACCATAGGAATGATATTCTTTCTCATTAAAGCCTATATCTATAGAATCCGTTGTACCATAGGAATCAAATTAAATCTTAATAATAAATCTTAATAATAATAAAAAAAAAAAAAAGAATTCAACTTTCCGTTTTCAATTTTCTTTTTTATTAACCGGCCAAACAGGGGGTAGCTTTAATTTGCAAATTGCAAAAAAAAAATAATGAATTGCTCTGTTTTCGTTTTATATCATTTATACTATTTGACCAAATCTAACTTCTTGATTTGAATTGAATATTTGAAGTATTTATTAATAAAAAAAAAAATAAAGATAAAGAAAGTTAAGAATAAGTAAATAAGTATAAGTAAAGTATAAGTAAAGTAAGTATAAGTAAAGTATAAGTAAAGTAAGTATAAGTAAAGTATAAGTAAAGTAAGTATAAGTAAAGTATAAGTAAAGTAAGAGGAAAGACTTCTAAATTTCTATTTAAATTAGTTTAACTTAGTTCATATCTTGACTTTTTTTGACTCCTTTCAAACAGGTAAGACCCCGTTAATCAGAAACAATAAATTAGGAAATTCATAATTCAAAAAGCTTTTTATGCAACAGACATATCAATACGGGTGGCTCATACCCTTCATCCCACTTCCCGTTCCTATATTACTAGGGGTGGGACTTCTTATTTTTCCGACGGCAACGAAAAATTTTCGTCGCATGTGGGCTTTTCATAGTGTTTTATTGTTAAGTATAGTCATTATTTTTTCAATGAATCTGTCTATTCAGCAAATAAATAGCAATTCTAGCTATCAATATGTCTGGTCTTGGATCATTACTAATGATTTTTCTTTAGAATTCGGCTATTTGATAGATCCACTTACTTCTATTATGTCAATGTTAATAACTACCGTTGGAATTTTGGTTCTTATTTATAGTGATAATTATATGGCTCATGATCAAGGATATTTGAGATTTTTTGCTTATATGAGTTTTTTCTGTGGTTCCATGCTAGGATTAGTTACTAGTTCTAATTTGGTACAAATTTATATTTTTGGGAATTGGTTGGAATGTGTTCCTATTTATTAATAGGATTTTGGTTCACACGACCACAAGCAGCAAATGCTTGCCAAAAAGCTTTTGTAACAAATCGTGTAGGGGATTTTGGTTTATTATTAGGAATTTTAGGTTTTTATTGGATAACGGGTAGTTTCGGATTTGGGATTTATTCGAAATATTTAATGACTTAATTTCTAAAAACCAGGGTCAAATTTTTATTTGTTACTTTGTGTGCTGTTCTGTTATTTGCTGGTGCCGTTGCTAAATCTCAATTTCCCTTAATATGGAATCTCAATTCGAAAACTACCCGTTTCAAAATACCTAAAAATAAAAACCCCACACGATTGTTACAAAGCTTTGCAAGCATTTGGCTGTGTGTGAGCCAAAATCCATTAATAAAAGGAACACATTCAACCAATTCCCAAAAAAATAAATTTGTACCAAATTGAACTAGTAACTAATCAGCATGGAACCACAGAAAAAACTCATATAAGCAAAAATCTCAAATATCCTTGATCATGAGCCATATAATTATCACTATAAATAAGAACCAAAATTCAACGGTAGTTATTAACATTGACATAATAGAAGTAAGTGGATCTATCAAATAGCCGAATTCTAAAGAAAAATCATGTAATGATCCAAGACCGACATATTGATAGCTAGAATTGCTATTTATTTGCTGAATAGACGGATTCATTGAAAAAATAATGACTATATAACAATAAAACACTATGAAAAGCCCGCATGCGACGAAAGTTTTCGTTGCCGTCGAAAAATAGAAGTCCCCCCCTAGTAATAGGAACGGGAAGTGGGAGGGTGAGCCACCCGTATTGATATGTCTGTTGCATAAAAGCTTTTGGTATGAATTTCTAATTTTGTTTCTGATTAACGGGGTCTTACCTGTTTGAAAGGAGTCAAAAAAGTCGAGATATGAACTAAGTTAAACTAATTTAAATAGAAATTTAGAAGTCTTTCCTCTTACTACTATACTTTACTGCTACTTACTTTACTACCTTACATACTACTTTCTTATACTTTACTTATACTTACTTTACTTATACTTTACTTATACTTATTTACTTATTCTTAACTTTCTTTATCTTTATTTTTTTTTATTATAAATACTTCAAATATTCAATTCAAATCAGAAGTTAGATTTGGTCAAATAGTATAAATGATATAAAACGAAAACAGAGCAATTCATTATTTTTTTTGCAATTTGCAAATTAAAGCTACCCCCGTTTGGCCGGTTAAAAAAGAGAAAAAACGGAAAGTTGAATTCTTTTTTTTTATTATTATTAAGATTTATTATTAAGATTTAATTTGATTCCTATGGTACAACGGATTCTATAGATATAGGCTTTAATGAGAAGAATATCATTCTATGGTGCAACAGATTCTACGATATCAACTTCAATGAGAAAGAATATAAAATAAAGATCGTAATCAATCGAATGAATAAAAAAATTTACAGCGATTCTATGGATATAAAAAAAATAACATATCTTCGTATGTCTCCATTTCGCTATTTCTAGTATTTAGAGTACACGAAATCTATTTTTCTAAATGCGATTTTCATATATCTCCCCCTCCTTAGCTTTCTTTTTCCGAAAGAGTATTAATAAGAATAAATAAAATAAAAAAACAAAAGAAGGATTTGGTTTCAACAATAGATGTCTTTCACATCAACTAAAACAATAAGTAATCCTTTTATCTTAAATGGCAGTTCCAAAAAACGTATTTCTGCATCAAAAAAGCGTATTCGAAAAATATTTGGAAAAGAAGGGAATTGGACGGCATTAAAAGCTTTTCCGTTAGGGAAATCTCTTTCTACAGGAAATTCAAAAGTTTTTTGTGCAACAAAAATTAACAAATTAAGTATTTAAGTATTAAGTAATTTAAGTATTAAGCAATTTAAGTATTAAGTATATTAAGTAATAGTAATCAAAAATTTCAATAATCCGAATCAAATCGAAAAAAAATTGACCATTTCCTATTTGCTACAAAATCCAAATTTCCTATTGAGTTAAACTAATCAATATGAAATAGCAATAAGTTCCCCCTTTTATATTTAACAAATATTTAGCTTTTACTGAATTCTAAAAATATAAAAGTTTCCCTTTTTGTTTGACAAACACATAAATACAGATAAAAGGGGTTATCTCCTTTTTTTTTTTAGTATATTTTATCATTTACAAGATGGGGAGGACTTTTCCCCATCGAACTCTTTATTTGTTAGAGTTACAATAAAAAATTGTATTTTTATCCCCTTTTCTCTATCTATAAAAAGGAGATTTTTTAATTTGAATTTCATTTTTAGTGAAAGTAATAGATTGAATTTAACTTTAGTTAACCCTTTTTATATATTTCTATGAATTACTATATAGAAATAGAATATAGATAAAATATAGAATTATATAGAAAATAGTATAGAATAAAAATATAGAAGGTAAATTTCTGAAATTCAAAAATGGAAAATAAATGAGAAAAGTTCATTAAAAAGGAACCAAAAATATTTTTAGGTAGAAGTACAAGGGTTCAATTCTAGAGAGACCCAAAAAAACACAAAAACCCCCAGGCAAGACCCTAAACTAAAATAACGAACTTTTCTACCCCTATTTTTGTATTATTTTTTTTTTTTTTTCAGAAAAAAAAAAGCAAAAATATTGCACTGATGTCTTCTTCAATCTCGACGATTGTTTATTTATAAGCTATTATAAGTTCAAGACAAGCCGCTATGGTGAATTGGTAGACACGCTGCTCTTAGGAAGCAGTGCTAGGCATCTCGGTTCGAGTCCGGTAGCGGCATGTCATCTTCTAAAAAGAAATAGATCTATAATGAATTCAACTCCCAATTTCCATTTAGATACTTTTTTTTTTTTTTTTTTTTATTTTCAACCTTAGAACATATATTAACTCATATTTCCCTTTCTATTGTTTCAATCGTAATTACAATTCGTTTAATAACCCTTTTTTGCGTAGATGAAATCGTACAACTGTATGATTCATCTGAAAAGGGTCTGATAGTTTGTTTTTCCTGTATAACAGGATTATTAGTTACACGTTGGATTTATTCGGGTCATTTTCCGCTAAGTGGTTTATATGAATCATTAATATTCCTTTCGTGGTGTTTCTCCCTTATTCATATAGTTCCATATTTCAAAAAAATAAAAATTTATTAAGCACAATAACCGGTTCAAGTGCTATTTTTACCCGGGGCTTCGCTACTTCCGGACTTTTAACTCAAATACACCAATCTTCAATATTAGTACCCGCTCTTCAATCCGAGTGGTATTAATGCACGTAACTATGATGATATTGGGCTATGCATCCCTTTTATGTGGATCATTATTATCGGTAGCACTTGTAGTCATTACATTTCGAAAAACAGAAGATTCTTGGCAAAAGTACTCTTTTAACAAAGAGCCGTTTTCGTTGGTGAATTGAATGCATGAATAAAAGAAGCAATCTTTACAAACTACTTCTTTTTTCGGGTAGAATATTACAGATCTCAATTAATCCAACAATTGGATTATTGGAGTTATCGGATTATTAGTCTAGGATTTTATTTTTAACCATAGGTATTTTGTCGGGAGCAGTGTGGGCTAACGAAGCTTGGGGATCCTATTGGAATGGGATCCAAAAGAAACCGGGCATTTATTGCGGATCGTATTCGTGATTTTTTACATGCTCGAACAAATATAAACCCGCAGGTGAAATTCGGCAGTTGTAGCGTCTATAGGCTTTCTTATAATTTGGATATGCTATTTTGGGGTTAATCTATTGGGACTGGGACTACATAGTTATGGTTCGTTTACATTAACATCTAATTGAATTCACGAAAGTACCTAAAGCACAACACATTCACATTACAGTACATATAAAAATATAAAATTTTACGTGAATGGGCACGAACCATGCGAATCAAATATTTTCTTGATTTCGCACGGTTCGCGCCATATGGGTTCAAATTCTTTTTTTTAGCTATAAATTTTAGTAATTTGCGAGAAGAAAAGTTCTCTTTTTTCATTCTGCAACTTTTTCATTGTAAATTAAAATCATGAATAGAAAAAACTATTTAGAAAAGAATTAGATAGTATAACTTCGACCTTGTCAACCGATAGTGAAAGAACGAAATCCGGGTACCAATACCCGGTACAGGTAAAAAGGGGAAATCGAAAGAAATAACCTCGCGGTCCAGAATCAAAAAATAAGGTTTGGAACGTTAAAAAGCTATATCCATAAAGCATCTGACGTGACATAGATAATGAATAAATAGGAGTTAATATGATTCCAATTGCCATTACAAAAATAATTAGTATTTTTGGCATTAAAATATTTGTGACTAGTAATATTCCAAAAAATACTATCAATTCGGCAACAAAGCCACTCATACCCGGTAATGCAAGAGAAGCCATTGCAAAGCTACTAAACATGGTGAATATTTTTGGCATTGTGATAGCTATTCCGCCCATTTCGTCGAGATAAAGAAGGCGTGTTCTATCATAAGTTGTCCCTGCCAAGTAATTAAAAAACCCATATTGTGATACAGAAGAATAGGCTATTCTTTTTTAAAATTCCGTTGCCCAAGAGATGTTGAAGCTGCATAAATTATTTGGATTGCGCCTACTATCGCTAACCAAAGGGGAAAATAGATAATGGGCATGAGGTAATAATTCTATATTGATGCGAGCCAGTCCATACGCTCCCATTTTTAATAAGATTCCAGCTAGAAGCATACAAGTACTGTAATGTGCTTCTCCGTGGGTATCTGGTAACCACGTATGTAGAGGTATAATCGGCGATTTGACGGCAAAAGCAATAAAAAACCAATATAAAATATTATTTCTAAGACCAAAGGATACGACTGATTTGCTGATGTTTCAAAACTTAATGTTGGTTGATTAGAACCATATAAACCTATACCCAGAACTCCCATTAGAGAGAAAATGGAGCCTCCTGCTGTGTACAAAATAAATTTAGTAGCCGAGTACAGACGTTTCTTTCCCCCCCACATGGATAGAAGTAGATAAACGGGAATTAATTCTAACTCCCACATGATAAAAAAAAGGAAAAGGTTGCGAGAAGAAAATAATCCTATTTGACCACTGTACATTGCTAACATCAGGAAATGAAATAATCGAGAATCTCGAGTAACAGGCCAAGCCGATAAAGTAGCTAAGGTGGTGATGAATCCCGTTAGTAAAATGGGTCCTATAGAAAGTCCATCTATTCCCAATCTCCAATGGAAATCAAAAGGCGGATCCATTTATAATCCTCCAATAGTTGGATTAACGGATCGTCCGGTTGGAAATGATAACAGAATGTATACACCGTTAGAAGGAGTTCTAAAATACATATAGATATTGTATACCACCGAACGACCCTATTTCCCCTATGGGGGAGAAAGAAAATTAAGGAACTGCGGACCCCCCCAAACCCTCCCGCCACACCCTTTACAACCAACGCAGTCTTCTGTTCTTGAGCCCAGCCTTTGTTTAGCTTTACATCCGTCCCAAGGTATCATTTCTTAATACATCGGTGGGGCAGGCTCGGACACATTGAGTACATCCTATACATGTATCATAAATCTTTTACTGAATGTGACATCGGATCTATACATTTTTAAACGTCATAAATTTTCGACCTAGTAAGCTTATAAACAAATCCTATATTTAGATACCAGGTAAATCAACAAGTTATCAGAATTTTTCTAATCAATTTACTTCTGGACTGCTTTATTATAAAAGAAAGGGCCAAAATACTTTGATTTCTTATGTTTCTGTTTCTTTTGCAGAGAAGATTCTACCTTAAATTAAAATTTATTTAAGAATATTTGAATTCTTATGATTAATCCTACTTATTCAACAAATTCGATTGGTTAATACGAGTTGATTTTCGATTACGATAAATTGATGAAACAATAGCTGGCCCAATGGCTTCAGCGGCTGCAATGGCTATAACAAAAATTGAGAAAATATCTCCCTTAATTGACGATTATCAAAAAAATAAGAAAATGTTACAAAATTTATATTAACTGCATTCAATATAAGTTCAAGACACATAAGGGTCTAACCATATTTCGACTTGTGATCAATCCATAGATACCCGTAGAAAATAAATAGGCACTCAAAACAAGTACATGTTCGAGCATCATTAAGCAACTCCTTAGCAATCTCATTAATTTCAATCTAAAAAACAATTCAATTGATTTGATTGAATCACATATAACAAGCATGGAATATTTTAACTGCTGATTTTTTATTGACGAGCTACAGCAATTGCACCGATTAAAGCAACTAAAAGAATTATTGAAATGAGTTCAAATGGAAGAAAAAAATCCGTTGATAAATGAATTCCAATTTGTTGACTATTGCTTATCAAATCTTGTTCTAGAACCTGGTTTGATCTTGTAGTCCAAATAATCCCGTACCATGACGTATCTGGAATAGTAGTAATTAGGGAAAAAAAGACTTGTACAAACCACTAAAGTAACCCCATCCCCAACAGTCCAAAGGCGAGAATCCTTGTAATATTCTGAATCACTCATGAACATCACAGCAAAAAGAATTAAAACATTTACAGCCCCTACGTAAATAAGTAGTTGCGCGGCAGCTACAAAATAAGAACTCAATAGAATATAGAATAAGGATATACAAACAAGAACCAATCCTAACGAAAAGGCCGAATAAATTGGATTCGTAAGTAATACTACTCCTAGACCTCCTAAGATCAGACCCGATCCCAGAAAGACTAAAAAGAAAATCATGCATTGGCCCGGGGTAAATCCCAAAAAAAAAAAAATCGAAATATTTCATGATTTTATTGACCTGACCAGGAAAAAAGAAGTAACTCCATTTTTTTATGTTTATGATACTTCCTAACTTAAACGTAATTAAATAAAAAATTTGAACAGACGCGGGCGGGTTGATATATAGTGTTATTAGCCCTAATCATTCAATATCTGAAAAATTTTTTGAAAATTTTCAAATATATATAAATATATATATTACTCTAATATAAAATATAAATATAAACTTTATATATAGAAATACAATTTGGATCAAAAGTAAATGACAAGTTTAAACAACTTTTGAAAAGCCTTATCTTTAGAGATCCAACCTAAACCTGAATTTCATTTATTTATATTTAAAATGAATTTTAATATTAATATTATTAATATTAATTAATTATTATTGATTAAACATTAAATAATGACTTTTAATTTGAATTGTTAATTGGGGATTTTTTTTGAATTGAGAGGTTTAAGTTTCAATATTTTATATTTTATTTATATTGAGGCGAATTCGAAATTGTGCGAATTGTGTAATCATCAATTACTGACGTTGGTAACCGACCCAAAGCAATTTGATTATAATTCAATTCGTGACGATCATAACTTGAAAGTTCATATTCTTCAGTCATTGATAAACAATTTGTTGGACAATACTCAACGCAATTACCACAAAATATACAGATTCCAAAATCAATACTGTAATTAAACAACCGTTTCTTTTCGAATATCACTTTCCAATTTCCAATCTACAACAGGTAGATCTATAGGACATACACGAACGCATACTTCACAAGCAATGCATTTATCAAATTCAAAGTGAATCCGGCCCCGGAAACGTTCCGACGTAATTAGTTTTTCGTAGGGATATTGAATAGTTATAGGTAAACGATTCACGTGAGACAGGGTAATCGCGAAACCTTGACCGATGTATCTGGCAGCTCGTATTGTTTGTTGACCATAATTTGTGAATTCAGTTAGCATAGGGAACATATCATGAATGTGTATAAAGAATAAAATTGTAGACTTGTTTCTTTCTCTTGTTTGAGATAAGTGGTGAATAAACAATATTGCAATTGTTTACAGTGAAAAAGT
>JAHSUH010001763.1:0-5000 GCA_025388415.1 Cynanchum wilfordii
TCATTAATCAAGAACGAAAGTTGGGGGGCTCGAAGACGATCAGATACCGTCCTAGTCTCAACCATAAACGATGCCGACCAGGGATCGGCGGATGTTGCTTTAAGGACTCCGCCGGCACCTTATGAGAAATCAAAGTTTTTGGGTTCCGGGGGAGTATGGTCGCAAGGCTGAAACTTAAAGGAATTGACGGAAGGGCACCACCAGGAGTGGAGCCTGCGGCTTAATTTGACTCAACACGGGGAAACTTACCAGGTCCAGACATAGTAAGGATTGACAGACTGAGAGCTCTTTTTTTTTTTGATCGAAAATGTAAATTATATTGATCAAAATTGTGCGCTACAAAGTAGGCAGTACAAGATACGCTGGGCATACCCAGGTGTACAACAACGAAATCAACTACCCCTAGCTACACGTTCGAAATGAACTAAAACATCGGGATACATAGTGAACATGGTCTTGTATATTTGCGTTTTGATCTTGAAGATGATGTCGGTCACTTGTGGGGACAAGCCTTCAAAGATCTGCCGGTTCCTCGCTGTCCAGATATGGTACGCCGTGCAAGCGAGTGCTATGCGCTTGGCCTTGCCGTGCCAGGTGGTGCCCCTAGCCTCTTTCTTGATCCACTTCAAGGCGCTAGCAATAGTCGTCATAGAACGTCTAATGCCCATCCAGTCCCGAATGCCCCTCCAAACCGTCCCACTGAAACTGCACTCAAAAAAGATGTGCTGGACAGATTCGTCCACACGTCCACAAAATACGCACGCCTTGTCAATGTCAAGGTAGTGCAATCGGTCCCTCGTAAGTAACCTGTGCTTGATGGCCAGCCACAAGGTGAAAGCATGTTTTGGTGTGATGCAAGAATTCCAAACATCCGCAGCCCATGGCTTGATAGTCCCGGATTCCCGGAAGTAGTCATAGGCCTTGGCGATGCTAATCCCATTTCCACTCGTCCAACTCTGTATTCTTCGAATTGCAGCCGCGGAAGTCCCCTCCCGGATACACATCTTATCCCTTATGCGCAGCAAGCCTTTGAGCAATGGCGAGTCTTCCCGACTTGAAATCCATTGCCACAAGGTGCACTTACTCAGATATATGTTGTGCACCCACTTTACCCAAAGTGTGTCCTTCTTGGTGTGAATGTTCCACAAAGCTTTGGTGAGCATTGCCTCATTCCATGCCTTGATGCCCCTAAAGCCAAGCCCCCCTTCGGCCTTGGGAAGGCACACCTCGTCCCAAGCCACCGGAGCATTTTTGGAATTCCAAAGAAAGTTTCGGCACAACTTGATAATTTTATCGGTAACCCCTGCCGGGAGGGGGGAAGATTGATAGCCAAAAACATTCCACTCCTTGGAGTACCGATCGGATGAGCTCTGCCCGTCCCGCATAAGAAAGAGAAGATGCAGTCCACGCATTGATATAAGATGCGATCTTATCTATAAAGGGCGCGTAGTGCATCGGCCTTAACTTGTGAGCCGAGAGGGGTATGCCCAAGTAGCGGAAGGGCATCGTGCCAAGTGGAATACCCGTGATACTCTGAATCTCCTCAAGGTCCTCTCCCACAATTGCCGCCGTATAAAGGTCTGATTTCAAAGCATTCATGCTGAGCCCCGATTTACCGGTAAAACTGGAGAGGCACTCCATGAGAATACGGACCGATGTAGGATCGCCCCTCGCCATGAGCATAAGATCATCGGCAAAAGCTAAATGGGTGATTCGGTTTGCCTCACACCTCGGATGAAAGTTGAAATTAGGGTTGGCTGTGGCAATATTCAAAGACCTCGAAAGGTACTCGATGCAAAGTACAAACAAGAAAGGAGACAGTGGATCGCCTTGCCTTAAGCCTCTCTGCCCCTCAAAGATATCATGCAGGCTCCCGTTAAGCGAAATGGAGTAAGAGGTGGTAGTCACGCACTCCATGACCCATCTGACATATTTTCCCGGATAATGTAGCCCCTCAAGGACTGATTTAAGAAAGCTCCAACTGACCGAGTCAAAAGCCTTACGTAGATCAATTTTGAGAATGCAACGAGGGGAAACCTTGTGGACCCGATGATATTTCCTCAAAAGCTCCTGAGCCAAATGAATGTTTTCAACCATGCTGCGCCCCTCCACGAAAGCTGATTGAGCTGGATCCACGATTGTGCCCAAGGTGGATGCAAGCCTTGAAGCAAGGATCTTTGAAATCACTTTGAAAACAACATTGCAGCAAGCAATAGGCCGGTAGTCCCCAACAGAACTTGGCCTCTCCGATTTTGGAATCATGGCGAGGATTGTATGGTTGATTTGCTTCAAAAGGCGCCCCGATTCAAAAAATTCATGCACCGCCTTACAAAACTCCTCACCCACTGTTAGCCAAGCATTTTTAAAGAAGTTCGAGGTGTACCCATCAGGACCCGGTGACTTCTCTTCGCCGATACTGAACAAGGCAGCCTGGATCTCATCGTCCGAGACATTGTTGATGAGGAACTCGGATTGTTCGGGGGAAATAATAGGACCACTGATGAGAACACGGGGGTCAATCGGTTGACAAGGGGAAGCCGTGCCAAGTAACTGCTTGTAAAACCCTGTGAACTCCTTAGCAACATCATCATGTGAGGAGGTAAATGATCCATCATCACGCTGTACCTTCACAATATGATTTCTCCTCGTGTTTCTCTTTACAAGGCTGTGAAAAAACTTAGTGCATTTGTCACTATACTTGAGGTGCATGCTCTTGGCTTGCTGGTAGTAGAAATGCCTCTCCGCCTCACCAAGGCGAGTGGCCTCCTTGCGAAGGGTGCAAACTTGATCCCTGAGGGCATCGTCTCCGGGCGAGTCATGGAATTGCTGTTGGGCGATCGCGAGGGCCTTTTTTGTCCTCTCACATCTCTCCGAAATATGACTATAGTGCTTGGCATTGAGCTGCTTGAGGGGGCCTTTTAAAAGCTTAAGTTTCCTGCAAAGGGAAAATTGCCTCGTCCCGCGCACATCATTCACCCAAACATTCTTGACCGTGCCCTGAAAATCGCAATGCTCCGACCACATATTAAAATATTTAAAAGGTTTGTTAGAAGCCTTGCCTTGCCCGAACAACGTCACAATGCATGGTGAGTGATCAGAGAGGCAGCCCGAAGGTGGGAAGTGAGCATGCCCCGAATGTCCCGCAAGTAGCCATGCTTGGTTCACCATGGCTCTATCCAGCTTGCTCCAAACCCCTCTACCATACCAAGTATAAAGGCAGCCAGAGGATTGCATGTCCATTAGTCCGATGTTTTGACAACAATCCACAAAATCGTCAGTTTCATATGAGGTGGGCATGCGCCCATTATATTTCTCATTAGCCCCGAGCACGCTGTTGAAGTCGCCCAAAAGTATCCAAGGATACGCGTGCTGAGAGTTGAAAGCTGCTATATTGTCCCACAAGGATCTACGAGTAACAATGGAATGAAAACCGTAGATAAAGCTAATCATAAGGGTTGTTGAAGTGACCTTACAAGTTACTTTGCAGTGGATGGCTTGTGGAGAGCAATCAACTTGCTCAAGGTCTACCTTCGAGGGATTCCAAAGGATCAAAATCCGCCCCGCTGCATGGGTGTGAAAATTATTCATTTGCGCCCAACCGTTGAACTTACTGGCCAAGACTTGCGGTAGCTTATCTTGGTTTAGCTTCGTCTCCAAAATGCCTAAGACGTCAAGATGTTGTTCCCGAATGAGGTGCCACACCCCATTGTGTTTTAGGGACTTGTTAAAGCCCCTAATGTTCCAACTAGCACACTTCATGCTGAAATACGAAGGGCGTTGCCCTTCTTATTTCCGCTACTGTCTACTTTGGCTTGTGGCTCGGTTATTTTCTCCTTTCCCTTGGAGCTGGCACTCATGCCCTCCTTAGGAAGCTGGTCCTCCTTTGGATCCGAGGTGTGGTCGGAAATTCGTTCTGGAACAATTCTCTTCTTTTGGACACTATCGGCGGTTGACTTTGGAGTGGCTCGAGTGGCCGCACGGTTAGGATTCTGTACCTCCACAACATGTGTCTCCACCGCTGCATCCTCAGGTCTCTTTGATCCACTTGTCTCACCGGGGTTGCTTGCATGTGGTGTCGTTTCGGTTGTTAGCTGTGGCGTTGGCCTAGGCTTCTGGGCTGCCTTAGGTTCTGTTGGGACAGCAGTCTTCTTGTAAGGCTGTCTTTTAGGGTTTTGCTTGAAGGGGCCTGGAGTGCCTATCTTCTCGTTGGCATCACAATTTGCTGTAGCATGCCCCAATCGTCTGCATGTGCTACAAAATTTAGGGATGAACTCATATAGGACCCGTTGTTGCCTTATCTTTCCGGGGGGGAGTCGGATGCTGACCGCTTTCACCAAATCCTTGGAGACGTCCGTCTCAACAAGGAGTCGAGCAAAAGCAATTCTCTCCTTGTTGCTCGTGACTTCATCCGTGGCAAGTGGCCGACCAATTTTCTTCCCTATTTTGTATAGGGCATTCTGCGTCCAGCAATCAAGGGGTAACCCTGGCAAGGTTACCCAAACCGGCATGAAGCTAACCTCCCCATCATCAAATTCAAAGCATGACGGCATGGTTTTCAAGAGTAAGGGTCTACCATAGATAACATATGGCCCCCCCATTAAGCACTGCGTCCCTATCTTGTTCAGAATTGAACTTGAAAACTAGCCAACCACTGCTATGGGTAAAGAACTTGCTTGGTACCCCCCATCTCCTAGTAAGTTCATGAACAGCAGCCATACCTGGGAATTTGGCAGCAAAGTATCCCACGAGGCAGTGTCCCCAAGAAGCCTCGACTTGATCAATGTCCTCCTCCTTGAGAATGACTTCATCCCCTTCATCTTCAGGTAAATTCAGGTCGGACAGCTTGAAACCATGGCCAGGCGCTCGGTTTGTTGGGAACAATTTCTTGGCCCAGACATGTTCCTCCTTGGTGCCCGGGACATTCGTAGCAGCATCTTTGTCGTGGCCAGAAGTAGTGCCAGTGGCTTGAGTAGTCTTCTCCGTTGGTGGCTCCTCCGCCC
>JAHSUH010001763.1:12500-15254 GCA_025388415.1 Cynanchum wilfordii
CGACAAAGTTTTCCCACCGCCTCGGAAAATCAGTATCTATTGCTCGACAAGGGAAAAAGTTGCCGGGACATCTATAGGGGGAGTCGTTTGAGGGGCTTCGGCCGAGCGCTGGCCGGGCAAGAGCGCGGCTGCCGCGACACAAGGGCAGTCCGAGGCGAGCTTTGGCTCGGTAACAAGTGCTGTCTAATGTCCCATTTAAATGAAACGAGGGCGGCCCCCCGAGATGCGGTGCGTGAAACGTCGCCGTGCCCGACCAGGTTCCGGTCGGTTTTGAAAGTCGGGCTAGAAACGCGCGATGTCCGTCCCGATTGGCGGGCGTGTCCCGCGATGGTGCTCGTCTCGTTCGAAAAGCGCGACATAGGGGCCCTTCGCGTGTGTGCCGTGGTGGTCGACCGTGTGCGCTGTTGCGTGTCGGGTGGTGCTCATCCGTATGCTTTGATGCCCGTCAATGTGCGGGATGGTGCCCGCCGATGTGTGTAGACGTGTGCCCCGTAGCTCGGCCATGTGTGTCATGTTGCTCATCCCTGTGCGCACAACCGTGTCACCATGTGCGCGGACAGGTGCCACCATGTGCCCGGGCGGGGTGCCACCATGTGTGCCGTCGTGGTCGATCGTGTGCGCGGTTGAGTGTCGGGTGGTGCTCATCCGTATGCTTTGATGCCCGTCAATGTGCGGGATGGTGCCCGCCGATGTGTGCAGACGTGTGCCCCGTAGCTCGGCCATGTGTGTCATGTTGCTCATCCCTGTGCGCGGAACCGTGTCACCATGTGCGCGGACAGGTGCCACCATGTGCGCGGGCGGGTGCCATGGTGAAAAAAAAAAAAACTTTTGATTCCGAAAAATTCAGAAGAAAAATTCTACGCATTCTACACTTCACGGGCAACAATCCTGTAAATTTTCAGGCCAAGATAAAATCTGGGAAAGAGAAAAAAATTCGACAAAGTTTTCCCACCGCCTCGGAAAATCAGTATCTATTGCTCCGACAAGGGAAAAAGTTGCCAGGACATCTATAGGGGGGAGTCGTTTGGGGGGCTTCGGCCGAGCGCTGGCTGGGCAAGAGCGCAGGCTGCCGCGACACAAGGGCAGTCCGAGGCGAGCTTTGGCTCGGTAACAAGTGCTGTCTAATGTCCCATTTAAATGAAACGAGAGCGGCCCACAGGATGCGGTGCGTAACGTCGCACCGTCGCCGTGCCCGACCAGGTTCCGCCCGGTCGGTTTTCGAAAGTCGGGCTAGAAAGCGCGCGATGTTCCGTCCCCGATTTGAGCAGACGGGGTCCCGCGATGGTGCTCGTCTCTGTTCGACAAAGCGCGACATAGGGCCCTTCGTGTGTGCCGTGGTGGTCGACCGTGTGCGCTGTTGCGTGTCGGGTGGTGCTCATCCGTATGCTTTGATGCCCGTCAATGTGCGGGATGGTGCCCGCCGATGTGTGTAGACGTGTGCCCCGTAGCTCGGCCATGTGTGTCATGTTGCTCATCCCTGTGCGCACAACCGTGTCACCATGTGCGCGGACAGGTGCCACCATGTGCCCGGGCGGGTGCCACCATGTGTGCCGTCGTGGTCGATCGTGTGCGCGGTTGAGTGTCGGGTGGTGCTCATCCGTATGCTTTGATGCCCGTCAATGTGCGGGATGGTGCCCGCCGATGTGTGTAGACGTGTGCCCCGTAGCTCGGCCATGTGTGTCATGTTGCTCATCCCTGTGCGCGGAACCGTGTCACCATGTGCCGGACAGGTGCCACCATGTGCGCGGGCGGGTGCCATGGTGAAAAAAAAAAAAAAACTTTTGATTCCGAAAAATTCAGAAGAAAAATTCTACGCATTCTACACTTCACGGGCAACAATCCTGTAAATTTTCAGGCCAAGATAAAATCTGGGAAGAGAGAAAAAAATTCGACAAAGTTTTCCCACCGCCTCGGAAAATCAGTATCTATTGCTCTGACAAGGGAAAAAGTTGCCAGGACATCTATAGGGGGGAGTCGTTTTGGGGGGCTTCGGCCGAGCGCTGGCTGGGCAAGAGCGCAGGGCTGCCGCGACACAAGGGCAGTCCGAGGCGAGCTTTGGCTCGGTAACAAGTGCTGTCTAATGTCCCATTTAAATGAAACGAGAGCGGCCCACAGGATGCGGTGCGTAACGTCGCACAGTCGCCGTGCCCGACCAGGTTCCGCCCGGTCGGTTTTCGAAAGTCGGGCTAGAAACGCGCGATGTTCCGTCCCCGATTTGAGCAGACGTGTCCCGCGATGGTGCTCGTCTCTGTTCGACAAAGCGCGACATAGGGCCCTTCGTGTGTGCCGTGGTGGTCGACCGTGTGCGCTGTTGCGTGTCGGGTGGTGCTCATCCGTATGCTTTGATGCCCGTCAATGTGCGGGATGGTGCCCGCCGATGTGTGTAGACGTGTGCCCCGTAGCTCGGCCATGTGTGTCATGTTGCTCATCCCTGTGCGCACAACCGTGTCACCATGTGCGCGGACAGGTGCCACCATGTGCCCGGGCGGGTGCCACCATGTGTGCCGTCGTGGTCGATCGTGTGCGCGGTTGAGTGTCGGGTGGTGCTCATCCGTATGCTTTGATGCCCGTCAATGTGCGGGATGGTGCCCGCCGATGTGTGTAGACGTGTGCCCCGTAGCTCGGCCATGTGTGTCATGTTGCTCATCCCTGTGCGCGGAACCGTGTCACCATGTGCGCGGACAGGTGCCACCATGTGCGCGGGCGGGTGCCATGGTGAAAAAAAAAAAAAACTTTTGATTCCGAAAAATTCAG
>JAHSUH010001765.1:0-14681 GCA_025388415.1 Cynanchum wilfordii
GGAGGAATCGGTAAGACTACTTTAGCTCAAACATTATTCAATGATCCACGAGTTGTTTATCACTTTCATATTCGAGCATGGAATTTTTTCTCTCAAAAGTATAATAAAAGGAAATCTTTATCCAACATGTTAAGTTACATAATTGATGGTAAAGATCCAGTTTTTAACAGCAGGGATGATGATAATGAGAGTATGGGAGAGAAATTGTATAAGTCCTTGAAAGGAAGAAGGTATCTAATTGTGATAGATGACATTTGGGATATAAAACAATGGGAAGATATAAAGATGTATTTTCCAGAAGATAATACAAGTAGCAGAATTTTGTTAACGAGTCGAATTAAAGATATAGCTTTAGAAATTGCACCTGATATTTCCCCACATTTCTTGAGGTTTCTTACTCCAGAGGAAAGCTGGGATCTTTTTGAATCTCTAGTTTTTCTTGAGAATAATAATGGTGTACCGGAAGAGCTGACAAGATTAGGTAAGCGCATTGTTGAAAGATGTCAAGGTTTACCTTTAGCCATTTGTGTTGTTGCTGGAATTCTTGTCAAGGAAGACAAGACAGAACAACAGTGGAGGCATATTGCTAACAACATTGGTAAACATCGTACTAAAACAAAAAACGTGCGGGAAACTGAAACTCCAAATGATTTCCCTGAGCACTATATGGATATTATAGAGTTAAGTTACAAGCACTTACCTAGGATGCTGCAATCTTGCTTTCTCTACCTCGGAACATATTCTGATGACACCAGTATTCCCGTGAAAAAATTGCTGCTCTCATGGATTGCAGAAGGATTAGTAACAATACAACAGCAGCAGAATAATACAGATCAAAACCTTGAAAATGCAGCAGAAGATTGTCTAAAGGAACTTATTCAAAGAAGTCTTGTTATAGTCATGGAGAAAAAGTCTGATGGTGGTGTAAAACTTATTCGTATTCATGATCTGTTGAGAGATCTGTGCAACACTAAAGTGAAAGAAAAGAAATTCTTGCAGCCAATCTGCGTGTGTGGTGAAATTTATTTCAGATTCAGACCTCATTACCTCACTTTCAATATTCCTGAGATTGTTCATCCATTTCGTCGATGTAGACCATACTTCCATTTTGACAGATCATCATTCTATGCATCAGTACATAAAGTTTTCAACGAAGAATCCTTTTGTATTTATCGATTTCTCAGAAGATTGGAACTAAAAAATGTAGTTTTGCTTGACTTACCTGAGGAAATCTCATTGTTGTTCCATTTAAGGTACTTAGAGCTTCAGGTTGATCATGTCACTTCCCATCTTTCATCAGTATTCAAACTCTGGAACCTGGAAACCTGTATCCTTTATGTCGAAAAGGGTGGCCGAATTGAAGTCCCATATGAATTTTGGAAAATGTTGAAACTTAGGCATCTTCAAATTTCACAGGAACTAGTTTTCAGTGATCCTCAGTGTTTTCCTGAAACGATTCGTCCAACTCTGCTGGAGAATTTGCAAACCATTTCACAACTGTGCCCATCAGGTTCTGTCAAAGACGTGTTATCAAGAACTCCAAATCTTAGAAAATTGGGAATTCATATGTCATTATCTGTTTCAAATGAACATTTTGATCACTTTCCTAATCTTGCTCATTTAGATCTACTTCAGAAGATAAAGTTTGAGTATCAAACTTTAGGAATTGTGCCTATGATTGTTATACCTCATCTGCAGCTGCATATGTTTCCTCCAAACCTGAAAAAGCTTACATTAAGTGGTAGCCATCTTCAATGGGAAGAGATATCGATTATCAGTATGCTACCAAAACTCGAGATTTTGAAGCTAAAGAACAACTTCTTCAGTGGACCAGTGTGGGAAACAAGTGATGATGGATTTTGTCATCTCAAATTTTTGAAACTTTCTTTTATGGATCTTCAGAAATGGATTTCTTCAAGTGATCATTTTCCTAAACTGGAATGTTTGGTGTTAAATGGATGTTTGGATCTTGAAGAAATACCATTGGAAATTGGTGATATTCCTACTCTACAAACTATCAAGGTGTATGGTTCTTCAAAGTCTGCAATGGAATCAGCCAATCAAATTCAAGAATCACAGAACTTGATTGGCAATGATGATCTGAAGGTCTTCATCTCCCATCAGTTTGAAGAGTACTAGTGAAGTTTCAATTATGGCACCCTACAAGTCATATCCATATGTAGACTAATTTCAATTTAAATTGTAAAAATAAATTTTTCCTTAAGTTTTAAAGGACTATATCTATTATGATTGTTCAGATTGTTTTATTAGCTTTTGCTACACTGCATGTTTGCCCTATTGTTATGACAGCTGATCAAAGGGCTTACCTTAATCAAATAATATGTACTCCTTTTGTTCTTTATTTAGGTGTCTTGAGTTCCCTTATCTGGGAAATATATATATATAGATATGTATGTATGTATATGTAGTTTTAAAAGAGAGTGGTAAAATTGAACCCCTTCAATAAATTGCGAGAAGTCTTGATCCAGTGTCCTGACGAGCTTCTTGAATGTTTCTAGTTCAAGAATCGACTCCCATCAACCAACTAAAGACTAGAGCGCTCCAGCAGCACCTCTTTGCCCTGTTGCAGAACTGCAAAACCATAAAACAACTGAAACAAATCCATTCTCACATTATCATCAATGGCTTGACTCAGAAAACTTCCATTCTTGCTAAGTTGGTGTCTTTCTACATAAACTCTGGTTATCTCGTGACTGCGCATAGAATTTTCGGTCAAGTTCAAAGCCCAAACACTAAACTTTGGAACCAAATTATTAGGGGTCATGGCCAAAGCGAAAATCCGAGTAAATCAGTTCAACTTTTCAATCAAATGGAGAAGTTGGAAGCTTTGGCTGATGGGTATACATTTTCTTACGTGGTTACAGGTTGTAGAAAAGGGGCCTTGTTATTCGAAGGTCAACAGGTTCATGGAAAGGTTTTGAAAAATGGGTTTTGCTCAAATGTGTTTGTTCAGACTAATTTGTTGAATTTGTATTTAAATAGTGGAGGGGAGGATGATGATGGGCTCAGGGATGCAATGCAACTGTTTGATGAAATGCGTGACAGAAGTACTGTGACATGGAATTCACTACTTGCTGGGTATTTTAGACACAAAGATGTTGACGGAGCAAGGGAAATCTTTAGGGAGATGCCTGAGAGAAATGTAGTTTCTTGGACAACCATGATCAATGGATGTGTGCAAAATGGGAGATGCAGGCAAGCACTGGCTTTGTTTTGTAAGATGTCGAGGGCTCGAGTCGAATTTGATCAAGTCACCCTTGTGGTTGTACTATCTGCGTGTGCTGAATTGGGTGATTTGACACTGGGGAGATCAATTCATACATACGTTTTTGGGATTCTTAGGGATGGTAAAGAATCAGTTCTGCCTAAACTATTTAATGCATTGATTCACATGTATGCTAGTTGTGGTGCAATCAAAGAAGCTTATTTAGTATTCAGAAAGATGCAACAAAGAACAACGGTTTCTTGGACTAGCATGATCACAGGTTTTGCTAAACATGGTTATGCAAATGAAGCTCTTTATTTGTTTGAGGAGATGAAAAGCTTGGGAGATAATGATATTAGACCTGATGAAATCACCTTTCTAGGTGTTTTATGTGCTTGCAGCCACTCCGGTTATGTTGATAACGGATGGCATTACTTTAAGAGTATGAATCAGATATGGGGTATTGAGCCTAAGATTGAGCACTATGGTTGCATGGTTGATCTCTTGAGTCGTGCTGGAATGTTAGATGAAGGACTTAGAATTGTCGAGACTATGCCTATGAAGCCAAACCATGCTGTATGGGGTGCACTTCTTGGTGGCTGTAGGATTCACATAAACGCAGAGCTTGCAACTCGTGTTTCTTCAGCTTCAATACAAGCCATGGAACTTGAACCAGACAGAGCTGCTGGCTACTTTTTACTTCTGTTGAATTTTTATTCCACTGCTCGAATGTGGGAAGATGCCAAGTTTGTGAAAGAGAAGATACTTAATATGGAAACTGGATTGCCTCGAGGTCGAAGTTGGATCCACATTGATCAGATATGACTTCAATTTCCATTGATGAAGTTCTTTGTTTTGATGATCAAACTCAAAAGCAATGGGAATACATCTTCAGAAGTTCTTTTGTTAATAGAATAGGATTTATTGCCATGGTTCAAGCAAGAACATAGCATTTTGGATAAACCTGGTATTGATTCCATAGGTTAAGGTATCAGATTCAGTGCTGGCTTTTAAGGTATCAGTGGTACTATAATCTTGTCTGATATTTTTGTTTTGCAAATAAAATTCTTTTGTTCTTTCCTATGCTGATTCATACTTGGCTTTCCATGTACTAAAAATGGATTAATGTAGCATGGTTGAAAGGGAAAGAAAAAGAGAGTTTTTCCATCTTGGACTAATACATATCCCTAGAAATTTTATATATAAAAAATAAAATTAATAATAATAAAATTAGGGCACAGTTACTTGCTTCTTTGTGGGGTGGATGATGTGAGGTACAAAAGCAAAGTTCTTGATCGTTTCTATTATTATATCAAGCAAGGAATAATGAAGTATGCTTCTTCCCATGATTACCAACTATTAAAAATGTAATATTTTTTTTTAGACAATTTAAAGTCATCACGACTTTGAATAATCAAAATTTGGTTCGAGTTACGTCGTAGAATTTAATTCTTACTCGGAGAAGACCTCATAATGACTCTTACATAGCACTTATAGTTCGGAATTTCAACTTTATTGCTACTACATTGTCCACAGAGTCCAACTTTTACTCAAATAGGGTGTCATCCTAATTTTTACATGACTATTACAACAAGTATCCAAGTCTCAACCTTGTCACTCACTTTGACCCTTACATGACTCACAAAGTGCAACATGTACTCATAGAAGGCGTCATTCTAACTCTTACATAGCATTTACAACAAGTGTCGAATTTTTAATACCGTCGTTCACCTTGACTCTTACATGACGCTCATAGCAAAGTATTGAATCATTAATCTTGTTATATAACTTTCACAATGCACTTTCTCATTATGTTATATCAATAGTTTATATATAAAAAAAATGTAATACATAAAAAATCTCATAACAAGTATCGAATTTCAACACTATCGTATAATATTTACAATCTATTTTTTTATATGTCAAACAAATTTTTTTTTTTAAATTGTAATATTTGAAGCGACACAAATAATTAAGTGAAAGGTTTTAGATTCAATTTCATCTAAAAAATAATTTAAAGTCGTGATGACTTTAAATTGTCTAAAAAAAATATTACATTTTTAATAGTTGGTAATCATGGGAAGAAGCATACTTCATTATTCCTTGCTTGATATAATAATAGAAACGATCAAGAACTTTGCTTTTGTACCTCACATCATCCACCCCACAAAGAAGCAAGTAACTGTGCCCTAATTTTATTATTATTAATTTTATTTTTTATATATAAAATTTCTAGGGATATGTATTAGTCCAAGATGGAAAAACTCTCTTTTTCTTTCCCTTTCAACCATGCTACATTAATCCATTTTTAGTACATGGAAAGCCAAGTATGAATCAGCATAGGAAAGAACAAAAGAATTTTATTTGCAAAACAAAAATATCAGACAAGATTATAGTACCACTGATACCTTAAAAGCCAGCACTGAATCTGATACCTTAACCTATGGAATCAATACCAGGTTTATCCAAAATGCTATGTTCTTGCTTGAACCATGGCAATAAATCCTATTCTATTAACAAAAAGAACTTCTGAAGATGTATTCCCATTGCTTTTGAGTTTGATCATCAAAACAAAGAACTTCATCAATGGAAATTGAAGTCATATCTGATCAATGTGGATCCAACTTCGACCTCGAGGCAATCCAGTTTCCATATTAAGTATCTTCTCTTTCACAAACTTGGCATCTTCCCACATTCGAGCAGTGGAATAAAAATTCAACAGAAGTAAAAAGTAGCCAGCAGCTCTGTCTGGTTCAAGTTCCATGGCTTGTATTGAAGCTGAAGAAACACGAGTTGCAAGCTCTGCGTTTATGTGAATCCTACAGCCACCAAGAAGTGCACCCCATACAGCATGGTTTGGCTTCATAGGCATAGTCTCGACAATTCTAAGTCCTTCATCTAACATTCCAGCACGACTCAAGAGATCAACCATGCAACCATAGTGCTCAATCTTAGGCTCAATACCCCATATCTGATTCATACTCTTAAAGTAATGCCATCCGTTATCAACATAACCGGAGTGGCTGCAAGCACATAAAACACCTAGAAAGGTGATTTCATCAGGTCTAATATCATTATCTCCCAAGCTTTTCATCTCCTCAAACAAATAAAGAGCTTCATTTGCATAACCATGTTTAGCAAAACCTGTGATCATGCTAGTCCAAGAAACCGTTGTTCTTTGTTGCATCTTTCTGAATACTAAATAAGCTTCTTTGATTGCACCACAACTAGCATACATGTGAATCAATGCATTAAATAGTTTAGGCAGAACTGATTCTTTACCATCCCTAAGAATCCCAAAAACGTATGTATGAATTGATCTCCCCAGTGTCAAATCACCCAATTCAGCACACGCAGATAGTACAACCACAAGGGTGACTTGATCAAATTCGACTCGAGCCCTCGACATCTTACAAAACAAAGCCAGTGCTTGCCTGCATCTCCCATTTTGCACACATCCATTGATCATGGTTGTCCAAGAAACTACATTTCTCTCAGGCATCTCCCTAAAGATTTCCCTTGCTCCGTCAACATCTTTGTGTCTAAAATACCCAGCAAGTAGTGAATTCCATGTCACAGTACTTCTGTCACGCATTTCATCAAACAGTTGCATTGCATCCCTGAGCCCATCATCATCCTCCCCTCCACTATTTAAATACAAATTCAACAAATTAGTCTGAACAAACACATTTGAGCAAAACCCATTTTTCAAAACCTTTCCATGAACCTGTTGACCTTCGAATAACAAGGCCCCTTTTCTACAACCTGTAACCACGTAAGAAAATGTATACCCATCAGCCAAAGCTTCCAACTTCTCCATTTGATTGAAAAGTTGAACTGATTTACTCGGATTTTCGCTTTGGCCATGACCCCTAATAATTTGGTTCCAAAGTTTAGTGTTTGGGCTTTGAACTTGACCGAAAATTCTATGCGCAGTCACGAGATAACCAGAGTTTATGTAGAAAGACACCAACTTAGCAAGAATGGAAGTTTTCTGAGTCAAGCCATTGATGATAATGTGAGAATGGATTTGTTTCAGTTGTTTTATGGTTTTGCAGTTCTGCAACAGGGCAAAGAGGTGCTGCTGGAGCGCTCTAGTCTTTAGTTGGTTGATGGGAGTCGATTCTTGAACTAGAAACATTCAAGAAGCTCGTCAGGACACTGGATCAAGACTTCTCGCAATTTATTGAAGGGGTTCAATTTTACCACTCTCTTTTAAAACTACATATACATACATACATATCTATATATATATATTTCCCAGATAAGGGAACTCAAGACACCTAAATAAAGAACAAAAGGAGTACATATTATTTGATTAAGGTAAGCCCTTTGATCAGCTGTCATAACAATAGGGCAAACATGCAGTGTAGCAAAAGCTAATAAAACAATCTGAACAATCATAATAGATATAGTCCTTTAAAACTTAAGGAAAAATTTATTTTTACAATTTAAATTGAAATTAGTCTACATATGGATATGACTTGTAGGGTGCCATAATTGAAACTTCACTAGTACTCTTCAAACTGATGGGAGATGAAGACCTTCAGATCATCATTGCCAATCAAGTTCTGTGATTCTTGAATTTGATTGGCTGATTCCATTGCAGACTTTGAAGAACCATACACCTTGATAGTTTGTAGAGTAGGAATATCACCAATTTCCAATGGTATTTCTTCAAGATCCAAACATCCATTTAACACCAAACATTCCAGTTTAGGAAAATGATCACTTGAAGAAATCCATTTCTGAAGATCCATAAAAGAAAGTTTCAAAAATTTGAGATGACAAAATCCATCATCACTTGTTTCCCACACTGGTCCACTGAAGAAGTTGTTCTTTAGCTTCAAAATCTCGAGTTTTGGTAGCATACTGATAATCGATATCTCTTCCCATTGAAGATGGCTACCACTTAATGTAAGCTTTTTTCAGGTTTGGAGGAAACATATGCAGCTGCAGATGAGGTATAACAATCATAGGCACAATTCCTAAAGTTTGATACTCAAACTTTATCTTCTGAAGTAGATCTAAATGAGCAAGATTAGGAAAGTGATCAAAATGTTCATTTGAAACAGATAATGACATATGAATTCCCAATTTTCTAAGATTTGGAGTTCTTGATAACACGTCTTTGACAGAACCTGATGGGCACAGTTGTGAAATGGTTTGCAAATTCTCCAGCAGAGTTGGACGAATCGTTTCAGGAAAACACTGAGGATCACTGAAAACTAGTTCCTGTGAAATTTGAAGATGCCTAAGTTTCAACATTTTCCAAAATTCATATGGGACTTCAATTCGGCCACCCTTTTCGACATAAAGGATACAGGTTTCCAGGTTCCAGAGTTTGAATACTGATGAAAGATGGGAAGTGACATGATCAACCTGAAGCTCTAAGTACCTTAAATGGAACAACAATGAGATTTCCTCAGGTAAGTCAAGCAAAACTACATTTTTTAGTTCCAATCTTCTGAGAAATCGATAAATACAAAAGGATTCTTCGTTGAAAACTTTATGTACTGATGCATAGAATGATGATCTGTCAAAATGGAAGTATGGTCTACATCGACTGAAATGGATGAACAATCTCAGGAATATTGAAAGTGAGGTAATGAGGTCTGAATCTGAAATAAATTTCACCACACACGCAGATTGGCTGCAAGAATTTCTTTTCTTTCACTTTAGTGTTGCACAGATCTCTCAACAGATCATGAATACGAATAAGTTTTACACCACCATCAGACTTTTTCTCCATGACTATAACAAGACTTCTTTGAATAAGTTCCTTTAGACAATCTTCTGCTGCATTTTCAAGGTTTTGATCTGTATTATTCTGCTGCTGTTGTATTGTTACTAATCCTTCTGCAATCCATGAGAGCAGCAATTTTTTCACGGGAATACTGGTGTCATCAGAATATGTTCCGAGGTAGAGAAAGCAAGATTGCAGCATCCTAGGTAAGTGCTTGTAACTTAACTCTATAATATCCATATAGTGCTCAGGGAAATCATTTGGAGTTTCAGTTTCCCGCACGTTTTTTGTTTTAGTACGATGTTTACCAATGTTGTTAGCAATATGCCTCCACTGTTGTTCTGTCTTGTCTTCCTTGACAAGAATTCCAGCAACAACACAAATGGCTAAAGGTAAACCTTGACATCTTTCAACAATGCGCTTACCTAATCTTGTCAGCTCTTCCGGTACACCATTATTATTCTCAAGAAAAACTAGAGATTCAAAAAGATCCCAGCTTTCCTCTGGAGTAAGAAACCTCAAGAAATGTGGGGAAATATCAGGTGCAATTTCTAAAGCTATATCTTTAATTCGACTCGTTAACAAAATTCTGCTACTTGTATTATCTTCTGGAAAATACATCTTTATATCTTCCCATTGTTTTATATCCCAAATGTCATCTATCACAATTAGATACCTTCTTCCTTTCAAGGACTTATACAATTTCTCTCCCATACTCTCATTATCATCATCCCTGCTGTTAAAAACTGGATCTTTACCATCAATTATGTAACTTAACATGTTGGATAAAGATTTCCTTTTATTATACTTTTGAGAGAAAAAATTCCATGCTCGAATATGAAAGTGATAAACAACTCGTGGATCATTGAATAATGTTTGAGCTAAAGTAGTCTTACCGATTCCTCCCATTCCAATAATAGAAATCACCTTCTTTCCTCCTGCTGTTGTACTTACGAGTTTGTCTAGTAACTCTTGTATTTCATCATCAAATCCGATCCTCGTGGTTGAGTTTTTATGTGATGAGAAGAAACAACTCTCCTTTGCCAGTGCTGGTGGTGGTGGTGCTGCTACTGAAGCAACATTAATTTCTTTCTGTTCAATTGTTCTCATCCTCTTGACAAGATCATCAATCCCTTTACAGTACTGGTCCAAATGGTCTGTGTGCTTCTTTTCCGGGAGGACATTTCTATGAACACAAGAATCAGTATATGAAAGGATGGGTTCCAACTCTTTTAGAATATCAGCTATCAAATCTCCAAGAATAGAAAGGGGAAACGGACTGATCAAGTTTTGCTGCAGCTTTTCAAGAAATGATCTTGAATACCTGAGATGCTCATAAAGTAATCTGACAGTTGATGATGATGATGATGATTGATTATTATGTAGTAGTGAAAAAAAAGTGTGATCAAGATTCTCCAGGATGAACTGAATCCCATTTTGAGCTAAAGCAATAGCAGCAGCTGGCCAAGTACTATCGTCGTCTTCTTTAATCCAGCTGGAAGGACCTTTCTTGCGGATTAGTTTAGGCATATTTTTTTTTGAGATTCTTCAGAAGGATCAAGAAAATGGCCTTTTTTGTTTTTTTTTTTATGAATAATAGTTAACCTTCTTCATTCAAGCTTAAAAGGGTCCAAAACAATAGTACAAACAGAACTCAGAGTTCATCCTCTGGGCAATGTAACCAAAACACGTTGGTGCTTAGCTGTTTTTGATTGGTATCATTCTCACATGTTATCGTAATTATTACTTTAGAAATTTGTATGGCATTTTGCACAGTACAATTGCCGACAGAAGAAAACGTGTTTTTTTTTTATAAGCAGACAGAAGAAACGTGTTGTAAATGAATAGAAAATAATAATAATAATAATATTACATAGATAACATTTTAATATTGTAAAAGGGAAGGGAGTATTTACTATTATTAATTTCGACTTCTAATTTTTTAAAGGTATATATACACAATGTTTTTTTTTGTACGTCGTATGTTGTGCATGGCTGCAGTTTAGTATATATATTTGAATATTTGATTCATGGCAGAAGCCCTTAAATTCTAAATCACTTGAGAAATGTTGAAGATTTTCCCACCAAGAATCAAACCCGTTTTAGCTGATAAGATACCACCGATTCATTTCCAAAGATTCTTACCATTTTCATCATCTTCTACTTCATCGCCATATATTTCAAACATTCTCACCTCAATATTCAATTCCAAGAACCCAGATCAAGCTCTTGAAGTATTCAATTCAGCCACTGTACATCCTCAAAAGAATCTGAAAGTGCATTCTGCGATTACACATTTCTTAACCGAAGCAAAGTTCTATACTAAGGCTAGGTGTTTGATAAAATGCCTCATAAAAGAGTTGCAGAAAACCCGAAAGCCTCAGAAAGTTTGTTCTTCTGTGATTCATGCTTTATGCAATGATGGACAGTTTTCCAAAGCTAGCAAGATTTTCTCTGAAATGAGGCGTGATGGCATAAAACCTGATATAGTCACTTCTGGTCCTATTGTGCAAGTGCATTTTGGAGCTAGGCATGGTGCTGATGCAATGATGTTGCAGGCTGATATGCTTAAGATGGGAATTTTACCAAATTCTATCATGTGTAAGGTCTTAATAAAGGGGTATCAAGAAATTGGATACAAGAGATCAGCTCTCAGATGTCAGCAGGAATTAGTCAATTAAATTTTAAGAGATTTATAATATACATTATTATAATAAAACAAAATGTTTAAAGCAACAATAATAAAACTATGATTAGTTTAAATGTAAATATAATTTAAAAAGTATCACTTATAGTTGAGATTCATCCAAAACACCTTGTGTCATAGATTAAAAACTAGTGTGCATTCCTCTGCTATTCAGTACCTGGGACTAATACATGAGCCAATATCAAGTATTACACAAATCACAATTGTGGTTTGAACAATAAGTTCTTATTAGGATCAAAAGAAAAGTGAATAAAACATCGCAGAAGCTATCTAATGATTTGAAAATAACATATCCATAAATGAGTAAAACAAATTTCAGGTATGCAACTATTAAACCTAACATAACATTTCAAGATCACTATATTTCATACTCAAATCAATTGCAGTAAGACAAATATCTTTAGGAAGCCAGATTCTGTACAAGTTAGCATGAGCTTGATTCTTCATACGTCAGTTCTGATGTATGTATGATCAGCTTCTTTGCAACTAGTCGAATGCCAGCTTTCTGTTGATAGTCATATGTATCTAAAGAAAAGTATGCATCTACGAAATCGTCTTGGTTCAACAAGTATTCTAGTTCATCAAATCTGCTATAAATAAGCTTTTGAGGGGCAGAAGACTCATTGTGGTATATCTCTGTGTCCCAAAGAACCATATCACCATCTGCTATGGCGGGTAAGCTGTAAATTCATAAATATATGTGTTTCCATTAGAAGGTCACTCTTAAGTTTAACCATAGAAAATGCTTGTGTAGTTTAGAGTATAGGGTGGAAAATGAAAAGACTCAACGACGTATGATAAAGGTTAATAAAACAAAGATAAAAGGAAAAGAGGGAGAAAAAAAAAAACTAATGCAGAGGTACAGTTCATATTCCAGAAGACAGTGATCATTCATATGCAAAAAGAAGACAGAAGATCATGAATCCTATGCTTTTAAGTATTAATGTTGCAGGAGAAATCCAGTGAATGACCTACGTAGGATGGTTTTTAAGCATACAAACCTTCCATATATAAGTGCATGTAAGCAAAAATGAGCAGAAAATGATGAAAAAAATTTCATGTCAACCCAACATAAGAAATTAATTTTCATGTTTATTCTACAATTACTGAAAATTCTTAGTACTTACTTCAATCGTAAGGACGGATAGCTTCTCCTGTCCACAACAGGTTTCCAATCAGAGGTACTGCCAGAATCCTTTGACAACTTTTGAGCATGATCGTCACATATATCAAGAATCCGGCATAAGTTTGGTGATGCATCTACAACAAAACTCAACCTTGGGTGTCCATCAATTCTAGGATATTTTGAATTTATAACACCAAATCGCACTTTAAGCAGTTTACAGCAGACTTCTAACGGCACATCTTTGTGTAATATCTGAATCTTTTGTGTTCCACTATAGAAAGAAGGGGCAAGATATACAGAGATGGAAGCTTCAGATATTTTCTCAAGTGACAAGAAGTTGGTGCCATTACTGGAAGCCCTTTCCATGTTGTCAAAGGAATCTGACATAGCAGAATTAGGGGAAACCCAACCGTTTTCTGTAAATACGTCAGGACGATTTGATTCCTGCAAATGAAATAAAAAACAAAATAAAGATTAATTGCAAAATCTCTACTTCACAATGTTCAATAGCAAACATCAGTGCACAATACAAAAGGAACATTTCTTGATTGAAAAGTCTAACAAGACATATGAGCAACTGAATATTTTTAATGGCCAGTCCCAATTATTCCCCTGAATTGAAGTTCATAAAATAGGGAGTAATTTGCATAAATAATTCCAAAACTGCTTTAGTTTGTAAGAAGTTTGCCCTAAATTTAAACGTAATTTTTCCACTTTAAAATGAATGAAACACCCTTTGGATGATCTTATAAGTTCAAGTGGTAAAAAAATGTCCAGTCTAGAACTGGATACTTCTCTTTTCACTGTGGGGTATAGGGAAAAATGATAGAACTGAAAAAGGAAGGAAGGAAAGAAGGCTTGGCACACCCCGCAACACACAACAGCCAAAAAAGGAAGGAAGAAAAAAAAAAAAAAAAGGAGCAATAAAAAAAAAAGGTCTCAAATATGAGAAGATGAAATATGTAATTACCATGAAAAGAACAGCTGCACAATTCTTGAGAACTTCAAGATTCATCCGAACATCATCTAAGCTCCTGAAAAATGTACTGGAAGAAAATCAAATCCAGAGACTGCATTTAAATGTAGTATAAGGATAAATGACATATAAAGAATAATATATAGAAGTGCACAAACACACACACTTATATGCGTGTATATTTTTATTCTAAAGAATTCAACCAGTATTATGCTTGAAATCACAGAAGTTGGACTATTCTTAAAATGAGAGAAAGTAACAATACAATACCTATGTGTTTGCGGACCAAGTTTAAAGTAAGTTGCAAGACTAGCCATCTGCACATAAAGGTCTTGATTTTTGACATCAGCTAATTCCCTATTTAAGGTTAAAAGGTTGTCCAGTACAAATATTCCCAAAATAAAAAAAATCTTAAAATTTTTTTTTTTGGGGTAAAAACAGCCAGAGTATACACCATAATCTGTTCCGACAAGACGGGAATGAAAACAATGGAGGATGTTAGATATTACACGTCCCAATTTTTAATGAGGAAATGTAAGCTAATAGACCTGAATTTTCCTTCAACCATGAATTCATCTTCTCTTCCCCTCAGCATAAAACTAAACAGAGTAGGCTGAAGAACATTATAGACCTGAATTCTAATTCTAAACCAAACAGAAAGATTATATAGAACACCCTCAATCTGTTTTTTTTTTCCTTTCAACCATGCGTTCATCTTCTCTTCCCCTACTCATACAACTAACCACAGTAGGCTGAAGAAAATTATCCTGTTCTTCCCTTGCTTTTCCTAAATTCTAAATATGATATCCAAAACTGACTACCATGGTAAAATTTCCTTTTCTATTAGAAATCAAATGCTTTTCTCCAAACAACCTACTTTTATTCGCAGATATAATCAGG
>JAHSUH010001766.1:0-19010 GCA_025388415.1 Cynanchum wilfordii
TGTTGCTCAATTCTCCTATAACTTACAACGGAGTGAGTCGACGAACAAGAGCCCATTCGAGGTGGTGACTGGACAACGGCCTCTCACTCCGCACACGTTGGTACTTGGTGAGAAGTACCATGGAAGCAGTCCCATGGCCTATTCATTGGCAAAAGAATGGCACGAGCAAGCAGACTTGACAAGAATGTACTTGGACAAAGCTGCCAAGAAAATGAAGAAGTGGGCAGACAAGGGTAGAAGGGATATAAGCTTCCAACCAAGAGACAAGGTGATGGTAAAATTGTTGCCCCAACAATACAAGGAATTTAGGAAAGTGCACAAAGGATTGATACGGAGATACGAGGGACCGTACGAAGTGGTGCACAAAGTGGGAGAGGTGTCCTACCGATTGGAGTTACCTCCAAAGCTGAAGATACATCCGGTGTTCCACGTGAGTATGTTAAAACCATACCATGAGGACAAAGACGATCCAGGCCGAGGAGTCTCTATGAGGGCGCCTACAGCGATTGTTGACTCGTATGATAAGGAAGTTGACATTGTACTCGATAACCGCACAATAAGAAGACGCGGAGTGCCACCAAGCAAGCAATACCTGGTGAAATGGAAAGGATTACCCAAGAGTGACGCTACTTGGGAACCAGCAGATGCTTTGTGGCAATTCGCAAAGAAGATCGAGGAATATCATGAGGGCGCGACGAGGACGTCGCTGGAATAGGCGGGGGAGAATGTTACGCCCCGTGAAGGAAGGAAACCAGAGACATCTAGAAGTTTCTGGAGACATGAATAATAATATAGATAATCCTAGAAGGTTCTAGAGATGTACATCCTAGGAGACTCTAGAACCCTCTCTTGTAAATATCTTGTAGGAAGAATCTAGATGTATAATTATAGCCGTTAGATCGGATGAATCTTGGTCGTCCATTGGGGTGGCCTTCATGTATAAATAGGGGGAGGCCTCATTTGGCCAAACCAACTAAGAAGAGTTGTAAGCAAGTCTTGAGAGCAATACTAAGAAGCATTCCAAAACTCTAAGTATCTCTCTTGTTTTGTTATAAGCTCTAAAAAACTCTAGAGCGAGAGAAAGGTTGAACTTGGCAAGTCTTGAGCGAGCAAAGCTAGCTAGGTGCCGCACGTGAGCTTGGGGAAAGGCACTCTAATTTCTTCAAAGTAACAGCGCCAGAGGCACGACCCGGCCAATTAAGGCCAAGGTGCGTATCGCCCAGCGAAGGGACGAGACGACCGGTGCCACACTAAGGGGACGGCCGACCAATCCCAAAGTCCAACTACGAGCTTTTTAACCGCAACAACTTAAATATACGCTATTGGAGCTGGAATTACCGCCGCCCTGGCACCAGGACTTGCCCTCCAATGGATCCTCGTTAAGGGATTTAGATTGTACTCATTCCAATTACGGACTGTGAGCCCCCGGTGTCGGATTAGGTCATTTTGCGCGCTGCTGCCTTCCTTGGATGTGGTAGCCGTTTCTCGGGCTCCCTCTCCGGAATCGAACCCCTAATTCTCCGTCACCCGTCACCACCATGGTAGGCCCCTATCCTACCATCGAAAGTTGATAGGGCAGAAATTTGAATGATGAGTCACCGGCACAAGGGACGTGCAATCCGTCGAGTTATCATGAATCATCGAAATAACGTCCATGTGCGCCATCGCTACCCGAAGCAGGGAATCGACGCACCCTCGCACACCAAGCACCACTCATGCGCCGTAACGTATGAAACATGCCGGGCAAACAAGCAGTACCCCCGAAAGCCGTAGTTCCCGCAAGAACGGCAACCAATCTGGGAAACTTGCTAGCCCAACCGTGCGCCGAACGAACGCGTGACGGATCCAGAGAAGCGTAAAAAAAAGAAGAAGCGAACGAGGAATCTATGCCGCGTCCGGTACCGGAAACATGCAGGACTCCTTCTGTCGGGCGCGCCAAGGGGGGCGCGTGTGGCCGGCCACAAGACGCCCGTCGGGGACATAACAGAATAAAAAATGAGCGTGAAAGAGTCTGACGGCAATGCTGGGCACGCAAGGCACCGGCCACCACACCATCGTCGGGCATCTCCATAGCATAGGACGACGTCCGTGGAGAGCTCTCACTATTTTATTCGGGGGATAATCGAATTTTAAATGCCAACAAAAGAGAAAGCGTGATTGATGTGTTAATTTAAGTTATAAAATATTAATATAAATAATATAAATAATCGAATAAATAATACTTAAAAATAATAATAATTTTTAATATTAAAATAGGTTTGTCACTTAATAAAATAACTCAATTAGGCAGAGCACCTATCGAAATAGTTTAGTAAATAAGGTGATATTCAGATTTTAAATTTATAAAAATCGTTTTTCCCTAAGACTTCTATTAAATTCTAGTGTGGAAAATATAATCAAACTAATTATGAATATGATTTGTGATTAAGGATCATTCAACAAGTAAATCAACCAATATCAAGAATGATAAGATTGAATTCTATATCCTAGAAAGCAAATTAAAGAACAATGTAAGGAATAAAGCAAGTAAAAAGGTTGGGAGGAATTCTTTGTAAAATATAGGTGAGATAAGAGGATACAAAATACCAAGTATAGGATAATCTTGGATCTAGTATCATAGCTCCACCAAATTCAAGTCTAAAGTAGAATCTCTTCCATACGGATCGTGGCAAGAAATTCCTAGATTAAGAACACTTGAATGTTGACAAGATCAAATCTCCCATCAATCATCCTGGTCTGGTCCATCAATAGGAAACTAATCACATCAACTTGGCACTAATCGTATATCCGGGTCTGGCCTAACAATTAGTGTTAATCCGAACCACAATCTCATATCAAAGCTTGTACTAAAGATAAAATTCAGATCTAAAGTCATCAATGAAATTGCAATTCGAATTAATAAAACCACAATCATTCCATCCAAGAACATCACAATATCTCAAGTAATTTGTAAAATAAAACCAACCAAATCTACCTATAAGAAATGTAGAGATGAGAATTCCTAAGGTTGGTTAACTAATTACAAAGAATAACAAGGAATAATAGAAGAAAAGGGGAAAGTGAAACATAGACATTAAACCTTCTTCCTCTTCAATTCCTTCTCTTGATTCTTCTTTGCTTCTTCAACTTGGATCTTCAATTTGTGTAGCCCAAATACCCTAGAATATATTCAGTAAATTTCCTTACGGATCGAGGCAAACCTACCAAATTAATCCCAAGATACTCAATACTACAACAAGTAGAGAGTAATCTCTAAGAAAATTGGAAAATCAAAGTATAGATCTCTCTCTAAGTTCTACCAAACCTCTAAAATTACTTAGCAATTAAGCCTAATTAAACCTCTATCCAACCTTAAATAATGGTAAAAATCCCAATATTTATAGATAACCAAAACAGGGGTAAAATAGGAATTTTACACAAAAATCTCTAAAATCTCTGGACAGAGCACCAACACGGGCTCGGCTTGTATACGTAACACTGGGCTCGGTGACAGGTTTATCACCGAGCGCGTGTTCTTCTGGCCGTGTTCTTCCTTTTGTATGGCCGTGTTCTTGAACCGAGCGCGTGTTCAATGGCTTGGAAGGGCGTGTTGAGTGGCTTGTTAGGGCGTGTTCTTGGACCGAGCGCGTGTTCCTGGACTGGTTGTGTAAAACTTTCCAGAAATTGCATATTTAGTCCCTAAACTTCGCTCTTTTGATCAATTAGCTCTACAAACTTCCCGAAAATAGAAATATCACAATTAAGTGCACAATTAACATATTTATCTCAATTTACTCTAATAATCCTCAACAATTATGCACAATTACCCTTCAAAAACATTATCAAATTTAGCGTTATCACGATGGCGTACAAGGAATGCCATGGCGTATCCCGTGTCAACCATGTCGGGATCGGATAGGCCGCGCCCTAAGGCGCCTAAGCCGCCAGCCGCCAATCGTCGGGCATGTTCATGGCACAAGACATCCATGGCGAGCACTTCTAATTGGGAGACAATCGAGTTTAGACGCCCAACGAGAGAAGGAGACTTGGCCGGACGGGGAGAAAAATGGGGGCCCCCTGCGGGGAAAACATGGGGGGGGGGGGCCGGGCGCAGGCGAGACACCGTCAGGCAAGCGAATAAGGAGACACGTCCATGGAGCAACAAAAGAAGCATCTTTACATCCGGCTAAAATGAAGAAGATCGGAACAAGTCGGCAAAGGCGCCTTGATAACGCTAAATTTGATAATGTTTTGGAAGGGTATTTGTGCATAATTGTTGAGGATTATTAGAGTAAATTGAGATAAATATGTTAATTGTGACATTAAATGTGATATTTCTGTTTCGGGAAGTTTGTGGAGCTAATTGATCAAAAGAGCAAAGTTCAGGGGACCAAATATGTAATTTATGGAGTAAAACTAAAACGGTGCACTAAAGCGCCCCAAGAGCGAAGCTGCACGCCAATGACCAAACGGACACAGGTCCGATTGATCCAAGACGCCGACACATGCACGAACACGCCAAGAACATGGGCTCAGCCATGAACACGGCTTTCAACACGGCTTCCAACACGCCCGTGTTGCGTATCACCAACAACACGGGCAACACGGTCGGAACACGGGCGCGACGGCTGTCGCCAGCATAGCCTAACACACGGTGCAACACGCCCGTGTTGAGCCAATTTTTCAGATTCGCTTTTGTAAAATTTACAATTTTACCCCCTGTTTTGGTTATCTATAAATATTGGGATTTTTACCATTATTTAAGGTTGGATCAAGGTTTGATAGAGGTTTGATTATGCTGAATAGTTAAGTAATTGTAAAGGTTTGGTAGAACTTAGAGAGAGATCTATGCTTTGATTTTCCAATTTTCTTAGAGATTACTCTCTACTTGTTGTAGTATTGAGTATCTTGGGATTAATTTGGTAGGTTTGCCTCGATCCGTAAGGAGATCTACTGAATATATTCTAGGGTATTTGGGCTACACAAATTGAAGATCCAAGTTGAAGAAGCAAAGAAGAATCAAGAGAAGGAGTTGAAGAGGAAGAAGGTTTAATGTCTATGTTTCACTTTCCCCTTTTCTTCTATTATTCCTTGTTATTCTTTGTAATTAGTTAACCAACCTTAGGAATTCTCATTTCTACATTTCTTATAGGTAGATTTGGTTGGTTTTATTTTACAAATTACTTGAGATATTGTGATGTTCTTGGATTGAATGATTGTGGTTTTATTGATTCGAATTGCAATTTCATTGATGACTTTAGATCTGAATTTTATCTTTAGTACAAGCTTTGATTTGAGATTGTGGTTTCGGATTAACACTAATTGTTAGGCCGGAACCGGGATATACGATTAGTGCCAAGTTGATGTGATTAATTTCCTATTGATGGACCGGAACCAGGATGATTGATGGGAGATTTGATCTTGTCAACATTCAAGTGTTCTTAATCTAGGAATTTCTTGCCACGAACCGTATGGAAGAGATTCTACTTTAGACTTGATTTTGGTGGAGCTATGATACTAGATCCAAGATTATCCTATACTTGGTATTTTGTATCCTCTTATCTTACCTATATTTTACAAAGAATTCCTCCCAACCTTTTTACTTGCTTTATTCCTTACATTGTTCATTTAATTTGCTTTCTAGATTTAGAATTCAATCTTATCATTCTTGATATTGGTTGATTTACTTGTTGAATGATCCTTATTCACAAATCATATTCATAATTAGTTTGATTATATTTTCCACACTAGAATTTAATAGAAGTCTTAGGGGAAAAAAATTTTTATAAATTTAAAATCCGAATATCACCTTATTTACTAAACTATTTCGATAGGTGCTCTGCCTAATTGAGTTATTTTATTAAGTGACAAACCTATTTTAATTTTGAAGATTCTTATTATTTTTAATATTATTTATTCGATTATTTATATTATTTTTATTATTTATATATAACTCAAAATACACATCAGATTTTTGTGATAAAGTTTTAATCTTTAACTCTCGTTTGAAAATGTCTCCAGGAAAATTGAAAAGCTATTGGACCGGTCCGTTTGTGATATCTCGAGTTTTTCCTTATGGAGTTTGCGAGGTACTACGAGAAGATGGATCGACATTCAAAATCAATGGCCAACGGTTGAAAATTTACACGGAACCTTTCACTAAGAACGATAACGATTTATATCTCGATTAATGATCTTGATAGGGGAGTCTTTCTTCCTTTTTCTTCTTTTTTTCTTGCTTATTTCTTTTTCGCACCTATTTTCTCTTCTTAGTTTTTCTCGCTTTCTTATTTTTCAAAATAAGTTGTGGGGTATTAGCTTTTACACCGAGGACAGTGTAATTTTCAAGTTGTGGGGTAGGTGTGTGCTCGTTTTATCTCAATTTGCAAATATTTTCAAAAAATTGCTTAATTTTTCGAATTTTTCAAAATGATTAGTTTACTTGAAAAGATTATTTTGTGAACTTTTTGTGGGAATTTGATTTGCTTAGCCGATGATAGATATCGGTTGTTGATTGTTGAAAGTCTCGAGATTTGATTTAGTTCATTTTGTTGATACTTGGTACGAGCATGATTATAGGAAAATCCTAAAAAAATTATTTTGACACACTATTCTTGGTTGGTTGTTCCGATTAGTGGACTACTTTTGGACGTTTATTTGAATAGTATTAAGTCTTTTGGGAATGAAAATGACTTGAATTTTCACTTGAAAAATTCTTTGAGAGACTTGCCACACTTTTAATTTTCGTTGAATAAATTGTTGAATAAAAGGTTGTTTTGCATGTATCCTTTGCTACTTGAGCACCACTTCTTATGGGAATTGAATGCCCGGTGCCCTAAGGTCCTCGAGATCGGGGAGTCATCGGAGTGGAACTCGTTACAAGGGTAGTTAAAGTTGATATTGTTAAGCAAACAATAAAAACCTTGAATAAAAGAAAATAAATTGAATAAAAATTTACTTTTGAATAAGTGGCTTGTTTCTTGAGATTTGATTGTGATTATGTCTCGTTGTTGAAAGTTTTTGATCGAACCACCACTATTTGAGTAATTTGCTCCCGGGGAAGAAATTTGCTATTTGGATCACTAATTGAGATAGAGCACACACTGCACTCGGGATGATTTTATGATCGTTTTTCGTATTTAAGTTGAAAATGATTTGTTCAATTTTGTATTTCTTGATTTAAACATGAAAACACTTGATGAGGCATAGAAGTGAATCATTCTTTAAACACTTTGTTTATAAGATCTTTGAAAAGTAAACTAGTTAGTTTGAATTCTTTGAGAAAACATTTATGCACTTCTCTTCAATGATTTGTTTGATTCAAATTCCATCTTTGATTTGCTTGAGGACAAGCAAAGGTTAAGTTGTGGGGTATTATGATAACGCTAAATTTGATAATGTTTTGGAAGGGTATTTGTGCATAATTGTTGAGGATTATTAGAGTAAATTGAGATAAATATGTTAATTGTGCACTTAAATGTGATATTTCTGTTTTCGGGAAGTTTGTGGAGCTAATTGATCAAAGAGAGCAAAGTTCGGGGACCAAATATTAATATATGGGCTGAACACCCAACGGCCAAGAGGGCCGAACACGCCAGACCAAGAAGCGGAACACGCCCGTGTTCGGTTCGATTGATCCAAGACCGAGTGCACGAACACGCTCAGCAACATGGGCTCAGCCATGAACACGGCTTTCAACACGGCTTCCAACACGCCCGTGTTGTGAATCACCAACACGCGGGGCAACACGGGCGAACGCGCGGCACCATAAATGTCGCGCATACCTAACACAGGTGCAACACGCCCGTGTTGAGCCAATTTTCCAGATTCTGTTTTGTAAAATTTACAATTTTACCCCTGTTTTGGTTATCTATAAATATTGGGATTTTTACCATTATTTAAGGTTGGATCAAGGTTTGATAGAGGTTTGATTATGCTGAATAGTTAAGTAATTGTAAAGGTTTGGTAGAACTTAGAGAGAGATCTATGCTTTGATTTTCCAATTTTCTTAGAGATTACTCTCTACTTGTTGTAGTATTGAGTATCTTGGGATTAATTTGGTAGGTTTGCCTCGATCCGTAAGGAGATCTACTGAATATATTCTAGGGTATTTGGGCTACACAAATTGAAGATCCAAGTTGAAGAAGCAAAGAAGAATCAAGAGAAGGAGTTGAAGAGGAAGAAGGTTTAATGTCTATGTTTCACTTTCCCCTTTTCTTCTATTATTCCTTGTTATTCTTTGTAATTAGTTAACCAACCTTAGGAATTCTCATTTCTACATTTCTTATAGGTAGATTTGGTTGGTTTTATTTTACAAATTACTTGAGATATTGTGATGTTCTTGGATTGAATGATTGTGGTTTTATTGATTCGAATTGCAATTTCATTGATGACTTTAGATCTGAATTTTATCTTTAGTACAAGCTTTGATTTGAGATTGTGGTTTCGGATTAACACTAATTGTTAGGCCGGAACCGGGATATACGATTAGTGCCAAGTTGATGTGATTAATTTCCTATTGATGGACCGGAACCAGGATGATTGATGGGAGATTTGATCTTGTCAACATTCAAGTGTTCTTAATCTAGGAATTTCTTGCCACGAACCGTATGGAAGAGATTCTACTTTAGACTTGATTTTGGTGGAGCTATGATACTAGATCCAAGATTATCCTATACTTGGTATTTTGTATCCTCTTATCTTGTAATAGAAATTCCCCAAGTTCTATACCAAAGTATATGAAATTGAAGAAAAACCCAATATAATATTCAATATCTAAAAACAATATGAGAAATTAATCCACAAGCCAACCCTAATACAACCCTAATCCCACCTAATCCAACCTTAATTAATGGTAAAAATCCCAATATTTATAGATAACCAAAACAGGGGTAAAATAGTAATTTTACACAAAAATCACTAAAATCTCGGAACAGAGCGCCAAACACGGGCTCAGTGTTATACGCAACACGGGCTCAGTGACGGTTTCATCACCGAGCGCGTGTTTAATCTGGCCGTGTTCTTCCTTCTGTTTGGCCGTGTTCATTCACTGAGCACGTGTTCCTTAGCTTTACAGGGCGTGTTCAATGGCTTTGTAGGGCGTGTTCTTGACTGAGCGCGTGTTCCTGGACTGGTTGTGTAAATCTTTCCAGAAATTGCATATTTAGTCCCCGAACTTCGCTCTTTTAATCAATTGACTCCACAAACTTCCCGAAAACAGATTTATCACAATTAAGTACACAATTAACATATTTATCTCAATTTACTCTAATAAACCTCAACAATTATGCACAAATACCCTTCCAAAACATTACCAAATTTAGCGTTATCATAATACCCCACAACTTAACCTTTGCTTGTCCTCAAGCAAATCAAAGATGGAATTTTGAACAAAGAAATCATTGAAGAGAAGTGCATAAATGTTTTCTCAAAGAAATCAAACTAACTAGTTTACTTTTCAAAGATCTCATAAACAAAGTGTTTAAGGAATGATTCACTTCTATGCCTCATCAAGTGTTTTCATGTTTAAATCAAGAAATATAAAATTGAACAAATCATTTTCAACTTAATTACGAAAAACGATCATAAAATCATCCCGAGTGCAGTGTGTGCTCTATCTCAATTAGTGATCCAAATAGCAAATTTCCTTTCAAAGCAAATTACTCAAATAGTGGTTCGGTCGATCAAAAACTTCAACAACGAGACATAATCACAATCAAATCTCAAGAAACAAGCCACTTTATTCAAAAGTAAATTTTTATTCAATTTAATTCTCTTTTATTCAAGGCTTTTATTGTTTGCTTAACAATATCAACTTTAACTACCCTTGTAACGAGTTCCACTCCGATGACTCCCAGATCCCGAGGACCTTAGGGCACCGGGCATTCAATTCCCATAAGAAGTGGTGCTCAAGTAGCAAAGGATACATGCAAAACAACCTTTTATTCAACAATTTATTCAACGAAAATTAAAAGTGTGGCAAGTATCTCAAAGGATTTTTCAAGTGAAAATTCAAGTTATTTCCATTCCCAAAAGACTTAATACTACTCAAATAAATGTCCAAAAGTAGTCCACTAATCGGAACAACCAACCAAAAATAGCTATGTCAAAATAATTTCAGGATTTTCCTATAATCATGCTCGTATCAAGTATCAACAAAATGAACTAAATCAAATCTCGAGACTTTCAACAATCAACAACCGATATCTATCATCGGCTAAGCAAATCAAATTCCAAAACAAAGTTCACAAAATAATCTTTTCAAGTAAACTAATCATTTTGAAAAATTTGAAAAATTGAAAAATTTAGCAATTTTTTTGAAAATAATTGAAAATTGAGATAAAACGAGCACACACCTACCCCACAACTTGAAAATTGCACTGTCCTCGGTGTAAAAACTAATACCCCACAACTTATTTGAAAAATAAATAAGTGCGAGAAAACTATAAATACAAAACGGGAATAAGTGTGAAAAAACTAGAAAAATAAAAACAAGAAAATTATATTCAAAACGGGAAAGTAAACTATGAACACAAAAGATAATCATAAAAATTCTAATAAATCAAATAGTACATAAACCAAGTAAAAATAAATAAAATCAACTAAAAAGTAAATAAATAAAACAAATAAACCCTATCCGGAAAAATCCGAGAATAACATAACAAACAGGATAATAAAACCTATATTGGAGCATCCAACCACTAATAAAGCGATATAGACAAATATTGAACGCCAAAAACCAAGTATGACTCAATAAAAGCGGTAAAAGGAAAGGGAAGAAAGACAAATCTTGTTTCCGAGCAAGCATGCTTGGAACTTATTTTGTTCCTTTATTAGGAACTTCTTCCTTCTTCAATGACTTTTATAAGGCTCGCTTTGTCCTCCCTAACAACCTCATCTTTCGATTTATTCGATGGAATTTTGTTCGGTGCTGTTAGGGAGTAGTCCTTTTTCTCGTTCCGAAAATTGCCCGAACAATTGTACCACTTGCATTTCCAGGTTTTGTAGCGAAGCTTATTGATTCCTGTTTTACCTTCAACAAAAAATCAAGAAAAATAGAATACAACAAAACAAAGAAAGAGAGAAATTACAAGATTCAAAATGTCCTACTACAAAAGATCTAGGAAAGAAATTAAAATAACAAGAAAAACAAGATAAATGAATCACATTACCTACAAAACAAGAAAGAGAGATTAGTAAGGATAAAAGAAAATAAAATATTAGATTATTAAATAATGTTAATCTAATAAAAAATAAGGAAAAGAAAATGAATTAAATTAATTGAATGAAAGAAAGAAGAAAAAGAATGAAAGAATAAAATAATGATAAATAAGTATGGAATGAAATGAATAAAATAGAAAGAAATAAAAATGGAGAAGGAAATGAAAATATTTAATGAGCATGCAAGATTAAATAGAAAAGGAAAAGAAATGGATAAGAAATGAATTGTAGAGCAAACTGGACGAAAATTTTAAAGAAAAGAAATTGAAACAAAAATAATGCATGCTGTCGGGTAGAATAAAAACAGAGGAGATTGCATTAGACAATATGCATGCAGTCGGCTACTGCCGAGAACAGAGGAAAGAGGAGGGGAATTGAGAATTCAGCTTCTATAATTTGTACAAAAACAGAGCAAAAAAAAAAAAAAAAAAAAAAAAAAAAGAATTGCTCATAGTGAGGCTACTGGAGTTTTTACAAAAACAGAGGAATGCACTAATAACGCTACTGGAAAATTTTGAAAAACAGAGGAAATAGCAGCCCACTAGAATTTATATACCAAAAACAGAACACATGTACACTGGAATTATAATGCACAAAAGAATATGGCATGCAAAAGGCTATGTACTAAACGAGATTGAAAATAAAATGCATTTTAAACACTAAAACTACTGCCATGGAACTATTAGAAAACTAAATGCAAACTAAACTACCAAAGAAGACAAACTAATGCATCTACAAACAATTCATGCAAAACCATGCAAAAAGAAATTACAAAACAGCCATGAACTAACCTACTGGAAAATGTAGTACAAACAGAAAATATCATGCATTTGCTACTAAATAAAGTGAAAAACAAAACATACAAAAAACTATTGTAATGCAAGGACAAGCTAAGCTAAACTAAACTAATTATGCAAAATGTTATTAACTATGCAAAATGATTAAATGCAATCTTTATGAACTAATATACATAATTATGACATGGAAAGTAAAGTAGATACATGCAAGCTAAAGTGAAAGATGAATCACTAAAATACATATATACTCACCATGCAAAAACATGCAAATGTATATTACAATAAAACCATGCAAAGACATGCAAAACGCTATATAATAAAATCATTCTAGCTACTACCAAACAATCTACCTAATGAACTAAAACAAAATGAAGTGAAATGATTACAAATACATACTTCTACTATTAACGTGAAAAGTAAAGTAAATGCAATTCATAAATCCTACTGTACGCAAGAATCTATAGGCTACTACCCTGAAAATTTAAGCAAACTACCTACAGCTCATGCAAATTAAAATTTCAAAGCATAAATAAACAATTCATACAATATATATATACAGTATACTGCCTAATTCAATTCCATGCATATGATAAATATACGAGCTAACTACAACTCATGCAAAAACAGAACAAAACACACAAGAAACTACTGAATTAAAAACAAGGCAGCAGTGGTGTAAAAATTCTGCCACTGTACTGACCAAAATTTCAGCAAAAACTGAACAAAATCAAGCATACCACAAATTTCTGGATTAACAAATTCAGCAGCAGTGCAAACATCATGCATAAGAAAAGAAAATATATACGTTATCTATATTTCATGCAAGAGTAAAACAAAGCATGCAAAGAAAAGCAAAACATGCAAACTAACTGAATCATAAGCAAAAACAATCAATACAATATACTTGAAATCTGAAAATGAAATGTAACAAAGCTAATGAAGTGAATTAAATAACTAAACTAGAAATGTTGGTCACTAAACTAGCATTTCTTAGAATTAGTTTCTAAGAATGCATACTACTCAACAAAAAGCTATACATATTATTAACTAAAAAATTAAAAGAAAACTAGATAAATTCCTAAAGATGCAAATCTAAAAATAACAATGGTGACCATTTGTTGAAAAATCTACTACATGCAAAATCTAACAAAAATTTCAAAAGAAGAAATTAAAAGAAAAGCTATACCAAAACTTATATCAAATGCAAAGTAAGGCTAACATATAAAAGATAGAAAATAAGAAAAACATATAACATCAATTCCTAACAAAAGTAAGTATCTAGATAATAGTCTTCATGAATTGAAGATATTATTAGAATACTAACTAAACTAAAAAGCTTTTAAAGAAAATAAAGAAAAGAAGATAAAATGAATTGAAAATGCATTACTAACTAAGAAATGTAAAACAACTAAAGAAAATGCAAAACAAGTAAATGACAAGTAATAAAACTAAGATTAAGAAGAGAAGTAAACTAAACTACTCTAAACATAATACCTAAGAATCAAGATAATATCTATAACACTACCAAGAATCATGAGACGAAAACATAGAAAAACATCTAAGAACATGAAATATGAATCAATCAAAGAAAGAGTCAAGTTAGAAAACTAGTTAAATCTAATACTAACCATACCTAAGAATCTAATTAGAGAGAGTTAGAAGGATTAGAACAAACTATTCCAAGTTAGCAAGTAAGAAAAACAATTAGATCTAAAAGTTATAAACTAAAGATCAAACTAAGATGTTAAACCTAAAATCTAGGTTATTCTAAAGGATAAGGATCTAAAGAATCAAAAGCTAACCTAATCTAAAGCACTAAACTAACTAAGCTATCTAATCTAAATCAACTAAAGTTAACCTAAATCCAAAATATCTAAGCTATATCTAACCAAAATCTCTAAGTAAAAGTTTACCTAAGGGATCTAAACTAACCAAAACACTAACTAAACCTAAAAATCATGATACTAAATCATCTAACCTAAGATCTAAATCCAAAAATCTATAATCTAAGCAAAAGAAATTCTAAGAAAAACAAATCAATATGAAAGCAAGAGAAACAAAATACAAGTAACATAAGAAAACTACTAAAGTAAGAATAAGAAAAATCAAAGAAAATCAAAATTAAACTACTCAACTAGAAATAAGAAACAAATGAAATCGAAACATCTAAACTAAATGAAATAAAATCGATCAAGCAAATATCCAAGATCTATCAAAGAGATCAAAAGATATTCTAAGAATTAGACATGAAAAGTAAAAGTTACTTGAGAATGATATCATAAAACAAATCATATCAAAATTAATTCGTTATAAATTTCACACCGTTGATGAAAATTTTTCCCAAAAATTACAAACAAACTTAGAGGAAAAACATCACGAAAATTAATAGGATTCCCCCCAGCGAGCGCCCAAAAATCGATGTGTTATTTTGAGTTATAAAATATTAATATAAATAATATAAATAATCGAATAAATAATACTAAAAAATAATAAGAATCTTTAAGATTAAAATAAGTTTGTCACTTAATAAAATAACTCAATTTAGAGAGCACCTACCGAAATAGTTTAGTAAATAAGGTGATATTGATTGTTTTTAAATTTATAAAAAATCGTTTTCCCCTAAACTTCTATTAAATTCTAGTGTGGAAAATATAATAAACTAATTATGAATATGATGTTTTTTAGTGAATAAGCATTTAAACAATAAATCAACCAATATCAAGAATGATAAGATTGAATTCTAAATCCTAGAAAGCAAATTAAAAAACGAGAAAAGTAAAAATCAGGGAGGGGGTAAAATTAAATATGTGAAGAACCCCCCAAACCCCTTTAGGGGGTGGAGATACACTTCACAACAAAATCAAGTATCATGATTCAACTATTACAATTTCACCAACCAGTCTAAAGATGAACTTCCCCCCAATACGATGACGTTGAAAGAAATTCATACGTGAAGAACAACTCGAATATATTAGTAAGATCAAATCCCTACTAATCATCCAAGGTCCGGTACATCAATAGGAAGACAATCCAACTAACCTAGCACTAATCGTATATCCAAGGTCCGGGCAACAATTAGTGTTAACCCGAACCACAAGATCGAATCATAGCTCATCTCAAGATAAACAATCAAATCAAAGCCATAATTGAAATTGCAATTCAAGTTAATGAAATCATAACAATCAACTCACAATAGATCAATCCCATAGTGAAAGCATAACATAAAACCAACCACTTCTACCCTAAAGAAATGTAGGAGAAGAGAGTTCCTATTAGGTTGGTAAACTAGATTACAAGAATTATCAACAAAAATACTTGAAGAAGGTAAGAAAATAATTCCAAAACCGGGTTGTCAATTGAATCCGGAAAGATCTCTTCACCTCAACTTTCTTCTTGAATCCTCTTCTTGTTCCTTGAAGCTTGAATGGTTGAAGTAGCTCAAAATCCTCTTGATCAAGTCACAAAACTCTACCTCATAGACCAAGGAGAGATTTCATAACCTAACTAGAAACACTTATTCACTAAAACAACCTAGGGAATTATCTAATCAAAGTTATTCAATCAAAGTAATAGAAATTCCCCAAAGTCTCTACCAAAATATATGAAATTGAAGGAAAACCCAATATAATATTCAATATCTAAAAACAATATGAAATGTAATCCGTCCCCAAAACCGATTAATTAAGGCCAAAAACCCTTACAGGTTTTTAGGTCTACTAAAACAAGGGTAAAATCGTCATATTTAAAAAAAAAAAAAAAAAACCCCAAACAGCCGTAACCGCCCCACCCCACGCCGACGCGGGCTCCCACCGGCCCTCCCGGCCCCGAGCCACGGGCGTAAGGTAGACGGTTAATTCTCACGGGCGTAAGGAACACGGGGCAGACGTTTCATTCGTACCGGGCGTTATGCACAAGAGGGCAACGGCGTTACGCGGATACGGGCGTAATACATCATTCACGGGCGTAACGCAATTTCCAGAATATTGCCCTTTTGCTCGAATTTATCTTTTTTCACCAATTTGCCCCCAAAGGTTACCTGAACAGAATATTTGCAATTAAACCCAAAATCAATCAAATTATCTCAATTTAATACAATTATTATCACAAATCATGCACTATTTATATCTCAAATCATGATCATATTTGATGTTATCACCCGGTGTTCATCGGAGGCATGCTGCGCAATATGAGGGTTCCATTGGTAGGAATGCAAGTGGAGGAGAGAGATGTTGAGAGATGTGCTTTAAAGCTGAGCAGTGCAGTATGCTTGGAGGACCAAGGGAGGGCTGATTTCTTCAATCGGGAAGATAAGATAGATCGGCACTTCGAAACCTGTGGGATAAAAGTAGATATATAATTTACGAGACCAAGAAACTGTTGGATCCGTGTGGTAGAATGTAATTCATCGGGGAAGTCGAGCAATTTTTGGGCTATGTGAGGCTGAGGGATATATGTGCCAATGGAGAGTTTCATACCGAGAAAATCGATTTCGGGGGTTCCAAGAATCATTTTTGATTCAGAGAGCATGATACCATGAGACTGGACGATGTCATGAAAAGAGTGCGGGAGTTTAAGATGAGCATCGAGGTATACGAAAAGAGCAGGATATCGTCAATATAAATGAGGATGTGTGGGTACGGGGGAGCAAAGATTGTGGTCATAGCTTTCTGGAACAAAGATGGGGCAACTTTGAGGCCAAAGGGCATGACAGTCCACCGGTAATGGTGGTTTGGAATGCAGAAGGCGGTCTTGTACCTATCGGAAGGGTGAACTCCTAACCGCCAAAAGCCGGCTTTGAGGTCAAACTTGGAAAAGATTTTGGCGGAGGGAATATCCTGAAAAATGTCAAGTTTCTTGGAAGAGGAAATTTGTCATCGGCAAGGAATTTGTTGAGGGCTTGGTAATTGATGACCAAGCGCATTTTCCCACGGAGTTGTTCTGTTCTCTTATTAACATAGAAAGCTCGAAGCCCAAGAGGAATGGGTCGATTCAATGAGGTGTTCTTGCAGCAATTGATTTAATTCTGTTGTGGCTAACTCATAGTGAGCTAGGGACATACCACTGTGGCTGGCCTTTTGAGGTGTAGTTTCTTTTGTAGAGGTAAAAGGCGGGGTGATAAACCAATCGGGGTTTTTCCGAGTGTGGTGTTGACACTTGAGCGGGAAATCATCGTGAGAGAGGGCACATGATTTTTGAATGAGGTCGGTTCGAATAGCAGAGAATGGGTCAAGGACTGGTTCTATCTGGAACTGTGCTGGAGGAAGGAGCCATGGGATGAGGTGTCCTTTGTAAGTGAGACCTGTAGGGGTAAAAGAAAGATGAGAGATTTGACTTAGAAGATCAAAAGCCGATTATAAGATCTTTTTGAGGCAAATATGAACCAAGGACCTCGGTGAGTGAGAGTAAGGTGGGGAGTAGTTGGATGTGTATGGGTTTCCCGAGCTTATCGATGGTGGACCATTGGCACACACTGGCACACATTGTGAATGTGCCAATATTCGGAGGGGAGTAAATCCGGACACATGACCGAGGAGGAAGCACCGGTATCAATTAAGGCTATCACCGGGATGGCTAGGGTATGGTGTTTTACAAAGACTGTGGTTCAGATCAAAGGGTGAGGGGTATAGGACAAGAGAGATGGAGAACCACACAGGGAACATTAGTATTTCATCGGAAGAGAGATCGGAGAGATCATGAAATCGAATCGAATCTAACTCGGAATCTATGTAAGCAATGACGAGGAGAGCGTCATCTGGGTCATTATCGAGTTCGAAGGAGGACTCAATGTCGGAAGTATCATCGGGATTGAGATGAGGTTTGATCCGGAGCATGAAATGGGTTCTCTTCTTTTTGTTAGGACAGTTGCGGGCAAAGTGACCTTCTTGTTTACAGAGAAAACATTTGGTTCCTTTAGATCCAGGATGTGTGGCTTTTCGTCTTTTTAGAAATTTCCAATTTCGCTTGTGGAATCCGTTTCGTTTCTTGAGGAAGAAAAGCGTGTTTGGTGCTGTCTAAAAGATGATGGAGAAGACTTTTTAGAAGGGCTTGTTCCGGGCACAAAGGCAATTGTGGGTATCTTTGCACTTGATCTTGAGATGGGATTCAGAGCCGGGCTTGACCGAGGGCTTTTATATTGGACTGATACTGTTGAAAGAACCGGGTTTGGTTGCAAAGCTTTTCAAGGGCTTGTACCTATTCTCCTGCTCCGATACCATTTAGGGGTTCCCAGACTTCAACAGTGATTAGTTACTGCTTTTCCTATTCAGGTATCAAAGCCATATTTCGTTCATGATAAACTCCTTTAAGGTGTAAGATTGGATCTCCCTCTCCTATTCACATCATGTCTTCTTCTTCAAGCACTGTCTCTCTTTCTCAGCCTCCTGTTTCAAAATCAACCTCTGCTCGCATTCCTAATGTCTATGAAATCGACTATCTTTCCGAAGATAGCAAATATCCTCTCTCTAAGTATCCTATAGTGAACCCGTACCAAATATACCAAAAGGATAAGAGTCCTTTTACTCACAAGGCTTCGCCAATTCTTTGTGATCTGATAAATCCCTTTCTTCGAAGGTTTTTGTCAGCTTCACGGTCCATTACGACACACCCCTTACCCGCTACTACTGAAGAACAATATGTCACCCTTCAAATTCCACCTGAATTTCCCGAAAAATGGCGCAGAGAAGGTTTTACTCATATTCATTTTGGTGCCATTCGTTTGGCCCTCACTCTTCATGCGAAAAAAGGTCTTCCTATGGTTTCCCGTATTGCTCTACTTGATTCCAGATTCCCACAATACCAGTATGCTGTTATTGGTACTGTGCAAATAACCCTCAATGCCGGAACACTCAGAAGAAGAAAAATGAAAACTCAATCTCGACTAGAGCTTATCACGAAATTCCTATGGGCTAGGAACACGGAAATGCTCTCGTTCGGTGATTGGTGTGTCAAAGCTTGAACATGATGCCTCTATTTATAGGGGTGAGTTGGGCTGGAAAACAGAAATTTTCCAATGTG